>JAQQSV010001617.1:26505-53109 GCA_028646515.1 Pseudochirops corinnae
ATACACACACATATATAAATTCCCTTCAACAATACTCATACTAAAAAAAAAGTCTCATGAGTTACAAATACTGCCTTTCCATGTAGGAATGTAAATGATTCAACTTTAATAAGTTCCTTATGATTTCTCTTTTCTGTTTACCTTTTCATGCTTCTCTTGCTTCTTGTATTTGAAAGTGAAATTCTCTGTTCAGCTCTGGTCTTTTCATCAAGAATGCTTGAAAATCCTCTGTTTCACTAAATGTCCACATTTTCCCCAGAAGTAATATACTCAGTTTTGCTGGGTAGGAGATTCTTAATTTGAATCCTAGCTCCTTTGATTTCCAGAATATCATATTCCAAGTCCTTGATCTCTTAATGTCGAAGCTTCCAGATCTTGTGTTATCCTGATTGTGTTTCCACAATATTGAAATTGTTTCTTCCTGACTGCTTATAATATTTTCTCCTTGATCTGAGAACTCTGGAATTTGACTTTAATATTCCTAGGAATTTTATTTTGGCGATGTTTTTCAAGAGGTGAATGGTGAATTTTTTCAATTTCTATTTTGCCCTCTGATTCTAGAATATCAGGGCAGTTTTCCTTGACAATTTCTTGAAAGATGATGTCATTGGACTACTTATCTCTCCTGATCTATTTTCCAGGTCAGTGTTTTTTTTTTCCAATGAGATATTTCACATTGCCTTCTATTTTTTCTTTTCTGTTTAATAGTATCTTTGTTTCTCATAAAGTCATTAGCTTCCATTTGCTCCAATCTAATTTTCAAGGAATTATTTTCTTCAGTGAGTTTTTGAAAATCCTTATCCATCTGGCCAATACCGCTTTTTAAGACATTCTTCTCATTGGCTTTTTAGTCCTCTTTTGCCATTTGAGTTAGTCTAATCTTTTAAGGTGTTAATTTCTTCAGTAATCTTTTGGGTCTCCTTTAGTTTGTGTTTAGTGTGTTGACTTACTTTTCATGATTTTCTTGCATCGTTCTCATTTCTCTTCCCAATTTTTCCTCTACTTCTTTTACTTGATTTTCAAAATCCTTCTTGAACTCCTCCATGGCCTGCAACCAGTCCATATTTTTTCTTGGAGCCCTTTGATACAGGAATTTTGACTTTGCCGTCTTCTTCTGGTTCTGTGTTTTGATTGTCTTTGTTATCAGAAATGATACTTTAGTTTGATTTCTCTTCTATCTATCTATCTATCTATCTATCTATCTATCTATCCATGTATCTGTCTGTCTGTCAATGTATCTATCTAATTATTATCTAATTATTATTGTTTGAGGACCAACATAAATAAATTTGATGATGAATTTTTTTCCAACTAGAGAAACTTATGAAATTGTATTGTAAGGTGAAGAGAAGATGCAGTTCTCAACAGTGTAATGAAAACTATTATGATAATTATGAAAACATTGTTATGGAACCACTCATCTTGAAGATAAAAATGTTGGGTGAGATGAAAAGTTAGACGTTCCTGGGGCTGATAAAGTTTAAAGTATAAAAAAAAGGTTTATAGCATGGAAAGGGGTTTATACCCACATTTTCCACAGAAAACATAGACTCCAATGGTTCTATGATGTTATAAGAAGACAAAACCTACATTCCAAAGATGGGAGGTAATGTCTCATCTGTGTAGCCAATCTAGCCAAATACTGCCTCCTAGTGCTTACATAATCCTGGCCCAGGGATTTATAATGGCATACCATGTTTTTGGAAATAATACAGTTTACATTCTGTGACATAGAGAGGCAATCATATTAGAATAAAGTAGGAGCTGTTTTTAGTTTGCTAAAAAAAAAAAAAATCCCCCATAGTTTCATTATATATGTATATGTATATCTGTATATAGCCACACATATGATTAGAGAGGATAAATACTCAATCACACATTCTATACATCTTTGAACTGAATGCAGTATTTTTGACTTCTTTTCCCCTTTAAGTTCTCATTGGATACTCTTGTTAACTTGATTTTTTCTATATAAAATGGTTAGAGGGTAGAGATATAAGCCCATACTCTCTGTTGTAGGCCCTGAACCCCACTTTGGGATTGCCCTAAACCAGGGTGAACCTGTGGCCTTGAGGCCACCTGTAGTCCTCTAGGTCCTCAAGTATGGCCCTTTGACTGAATAAAAAGTTCTCAGAAGGAGTCAGTCAAAGGGATGCATTTAAGGACCTTTAGGACTACACGTGACTTTGAGACCACAGGTTCCCTACCCCTGCTCTAGACAGACATCTTATCCTTCTTGGTCACTAATTTAGTATCGCTAAAATAAGTTTAAATAAATACATTTAAATCTAATATTTTTTTATTACTTAATGATTCATAAATGACTAAAGTACTTTATTTAGAAAAAACTCCTTTAAAGAAAAAAAAGCATTTATCTTGACAAATACATATTTTTGGTTCAGTAAGAAAGAAAAAGAAAAAAAAATAATGCTAATTTAGAGGAGGACCTTGTGATTTTTCCAGCTTCATTTCAGGGATAATCAAAGTCCACATTTGTGAAGAAATGACAATATTTGGAGGCCTCTTTAAAGAATGGGAATGTAGTCTCCCAAAGTCATCTGTTTCTTTTAATAGTCTTCAACATCACCAGCACAGATGGCAAGCAAAGCTTTCTCATAATGTCCTGAAGAAAAATTCTGAAATGCAAAGCATAATGTTTACAGAAGAAAAATGTGACAATATTCCCCCCCAAATTCCAATATTCTATTCCTTTCTTTTTCAAAGGTAAGGCCAGGAAGGGTTTCAATATTCTCAAATTCTCTGTGTAAAATAGTCCCAATGGAAATTGTCATAAAGATAAAGTGAAGTCACAAATGTAATGCTTTTGTAAGAACTTGGCTGAAGTAATAAATCTTGATGTGGATGACATATTAGAGCAGGAAACCATCTTCTCTCCCTCCCCAAGCCCACACCTCTCTGTGTTACAATGATTGCAATCCTTGGGCCAGAAAAGTAGTTCTGAATGCAACTACAATCCCTCCATCCCTCAGTATTTGTTCATAAGTTATGAAAACTCTACATTAAAAAAGTCATTATAAGAATATTGTCTCTCTTTAACTAATGTCATCACAACTATTTCTAGATTCACAGAATACAGCTATATTGACTGTGTATAGGTATTAATACACACTAATGGGTTGTTGGATTACAGTGAGTGACTCAGAACTGGTTTCACTCACCAAGGAAATGTGCCAGGATACTTATTTCCTAACAGGAAAGTCAACATAATAACTGATTTTTAGCTCAATTTAATAAGCATTTATTAAGTGCCCACCAGGCTAATTTCTGGGCTTACCAAGACAAAGGAAAATTATACTTGAAGAAGTTTGTATTCTAATGAGGGAGGGAAGAATAATATATGTATAAAGAAGTGTGTGTGTGTATATACACATTATGTATGTGTATGAGTATATGCATATATGTATGTATATATGTTTGTGTGTGTGTATACATGCACATACACACAAACATCAAAAATTGATTACAGAAAGTTGGAGGAGGGAATAACAATTGGAGGAATTAGGAAAGGTGCTAGCATTGGACCTGAGGCTTGGTTCCTAAGCTTGAGGTGAGAAGAAAGAATATTCCAAATGCGGTAGCCACATCGTGTACAAAGACTAGAGAGAGAAGGCCTTGTACTGAGAACATTAAGTAGGCCTGTGCTTAAAAAAAAAAAGAAGGTGCATTGTAGGTCCAGCGTGATTTTTTTTTTTACCCAAAGATAAGATTTTTAAGAAAATATCTAGTTTTACAACAAACCAGAGAAGATGGAATATTTAACTTGTAAACAAGTGGATACAAACATAGAACAGTCTAATAATTCCATTCAACACATATTTATGAAACACTTACTGGGTATAAGGCATACGTGAAAACAAAACTAACAAAATTCCCTGCTCTTGGGGAGCTTACAGTCTACTCTGGGGTTATATAGTATCTACAAAGATAAGTAAATATAAGATTACTTTAGGATCAAGGAAGCAGTAAAAACTAAGTATCATAGATTTAGAACTGGAAGGACTTTGGACTACAGCTAATCAAATTACCTCTTTTTACAGATGAAGAAAATGAGGCCTAGGAAGATGAACTAACTTGCCTCCCTTCAGACAGATAGTTAGTGGCAAAACTGAGATTTAAACTTAGGTTCTGGGATTCCAAATCCATCAGTCTTTCCCTGTACCATGCTTCTTCCCTTCCTCAAAGAGGAGGTGGTAACTAAGTTGGGAAATTTGGACAAGTTTTAAATGGCAACAATAATGAGTTCCATTTCAGACGTACTCAATTTGAGATACCTTATTAAAACCTATCAGAAATTTGACTAACCCACAAAGTCTAGTAAAAAGCCTAGAGACTTACTTTGATATCATGAAACAGAGATTTTCCATATCTTTCTTTGTATCTTTTTCTTATATTCATCAGGTCTATTTCACTTCTGGCAATTAGAATCCTGATAATGGTTTTGTTATGGAAACCAAATTCCTAAAAGAAAAGAAAGGAAAACATGAGAAAACCTAAGGTTTTTTTCCCCACCATGGATTTGACTGAAAAAAAAATTTCATGTTAAATTCTGGACCTTGGCAACTTTACCTTGCGATGGAGATTGAGGTTTTTGCTTTATTTTTGTGTTTTGAAAGATAAATAATGTCTCAGGAAAGAAAAAAATCAAAAATAAAGACACTTTGAGAAAGGAGAGAAATAGCCATAGAGTTGAAAGAAAGGTTTCCTGCCATCTTAAATTAGCAAATCTCAGCACAACATGGATTAATGTGAAATCTCTCAGTTGCTTTTGCAAAGACCAATGAAAGAATTTGACAGGAAGAGATTTTGGTGAAGGCTAGCCTTGGAGGAATTAAGCTCAAATACCCAGGGAAAAAGAGATGGGGTGGTGTTGTGGATACCTGAGAACTGGCCTTGGAGTCAGGAAGACAATTCCCAGGTAGGTTCATATTCCACCTTTCAAGTATTATGTGAGCCCCCAGCTCCATCTCCACCCCTCAATGTTCTGTGCAACTCTTAAGAACAGAGAAGGTGCCAACCAGCATTGATATAGGAGGATCCTCAACAGAACCCTTCAACACCATGAAATCCCAGCTCCAGTCCCTATCCTTATATGGAATAAAAAGACCAGAATAGCCCAGTTTAAACCAGGGTTTCTAATTTTTAACTTAGTGGAGCAATTCTGACATCTAGTGGCCAGGGTGTCTAATCTCAGTTTGGGGGTGGGTTGGGATCTGAAAATTCCAATGTTTTTACTAATCAATTGTGTGTGTTTTAGGAAGATGAAGGAAAGCCCATTTTCTAAACTTTTTTCCATTTAGAGTCCTACATTATCTGTTGAAATTTACTGACAGATTTTCTTTAATTCCATGGCAATATGTATCATTTCAAAAATGATTTTACTTTTCAACTTAGTGCAAGAAGCATTTATCAAGTACTTATTATGTGCTAGACGCAGGAGATACCAAAGCAAAAATGAAATAAATGAAATTAGGCATTTATTCTATCTTTTGTGCCAAAATACTAGTAGAAGGCACTTTCTTCATCCTGACTCACCTGAAAACTCTTTTCTTTTCTCACTCTTTCTTTTCTCTCTCTTTTCCCTTGATGTCTTTTTCTGTCTCTCCTTTTTTCTCTTTGTCCCTTTCTTTCTACTTTCTCTTCCTCTCACCATCTCTCTTTTCTCTGTTTCTCTAACTTTCTATCTCTCTGTCTTTCTCTGTATTCTTTGCCTCTCTCATTCTCTGACTCTTTCTCTGTTTTTCTCTGTCTCTCTGTCTCTTCTCTCTCATTCTGTCTTTCTATCTCTCCGTTTCTGTCTGTCTCTGTGCGTTTCTATTGCTCTATCTCTCTCATCAGGTCTTGGGATTTCAGTAGTGTTTAACATTCTCAGTGAAGAAACTCCTTCCACCAGTGTAGATCAGTGCCTTGTTTTTAGCTTATATTGTGGAACTGGAAGGTTAGAGGGGGAGAGCACTACTAACTAGTCCCAGAACTAGTTAATATCATACATATGAGTTGAACCTATGTCTTCCTGACTCCAAGGTCCTCTCTCTATATCATTCCATCTTAGCACACATTCATCCAGATTCATAAGCCCTCACATATTTAGAAGCACACACTATTCCCTGGGGTAGCCCACCCTGCAGGATTGCAACCAATTTAACTCCCAAAAGAGGCATGGCTGGGGTTGGGGAACACCAACAAGTGAAGTTTTCTCCAGCTGCTTGTTCTGTGACAGGATCATGAGAATGGGCACATTATTCCCTACCCAAATATCATCTACTAGTTTCTAAATCAAAAATAAATTGATTTTGCCTTGGGAAGGCACTGGGACCTTGGGTTTAAATTGGGGACAGTGTAAAGCCAAGCATGAGCAGCTTTCCAGAGGACTGCTGCTGTGAACAACTTCAAGGTTCTGATTACATAGTATAGTGAACTCTCTATTTATTCAGTAATAAATTAAAGCAAAACTTTCACAGAAACCAAAGTATAGCATTCACAATGTTATGACATAATAACTTATTACTAAAATGGCCACACAGTTTTCACTGAAGTGGTCACATAGTTTTAAGCAAAAGATATCATTCAGTAAGAACTTAATTCAATCATCCTTAATGGACATAAAGTACAAAGGTCAAAGTTCTCCACCCCTAGGTCACATTGTCTTAATCTCTCAGTCAAAAAGTCTTCTTTCTTCTTAATTAGAGATTAGTTTCCAATCATCCTTAATTCAATCATGCTGAAGAGTACAAAGTCTTCCCACCCTTAGGCCACAGTAAATCATGATCTTCTCAGTTTGTATTAAATACCCAAGGAAAGGTCTTTTCATCTTGACTAGAGGCAGGCTTTCAGCTTCCATGGTTTCTCTTCCATGGTCCCAGCTCCTGCCTGAATCTATCCTAATGTCACCTGGATTAAAGGGCAGGCAGTTCTCAGTTCCTTGTCAAGCTCCTAGTGCAGTTCCTGTTCCATATTGAAGCTCAAAGTCTCTAGTCCACCTCAAGCCCTTCGTAGTTTCTGTTCCCGGGAAGACAAAGCTTAACAAAGCCACAATAACATTCAGTCACATTGCTAGGACCATCATTAATTCACTTTATGCCTATGAAATCAACATAGACCCACCAACAAGGTCTGAGAAATCAACACAAATCATTGGTATAATTCTAGGACCTCTGAAAACATCAGTAAGACCCTCCTCCAAGACTTGTGCAAACACATAACAAGAAAAATCCTCTTTCAGGGCTTCTGAACCAGCAGTAAGGTCCCAGGGCTTCTGTGACAACAGCAACATCCTTGGTCAGCAGATGAATCTGACAAAGTAACATCAAACCAGACAGACAAAGTACTACCTCCACAGCTGCACTTCCTCCCAGTTTCTCTTATTCTCATTTCTCAGTTCTTCTCAATTCTCTTCTTAATTCTTCTCAGTTCTCAGTTCTGCCACCACCAGTTCTGTTCTCAATTCTTCTCTCTCCATCCTGGGCCTCTCCTTATATATGATCATTAGCTCCTCCCCTTCCTATTGCAACAGCAACAGGAGTTCACAGGTCTGTTTCTTTTTTCTTTTCCTTTTTTTTTCCATTGACTTGACAGGTCTGTTTCTTAACAAAAGACTTGATATAGAATTGAAACCAGGTGCTAAATAATTAAATAGCTGAAACCAGGTGTTAACTATTTCTGTGTTAATTAAATAGCTGAAACAAGGTGTTAAATAATTCTTTGCTTGCCATTACAGACAAAGAGAACAAACACCTACTATTTACTAGACATTGGGCTAAGTGCTTAACAAATATTATCTCATTTTATCATTACTACAACCCTGGGAAGTAGGTGCTATTATCCTATATTATGGATGAGTAAACTGAGGCAGGCAGAAGTTAAATAACTTACCCAGGGTCACACAGTTAGCAAATGTCTGAGGTTGGATTTGAATTCTGATTTCCTGACACCAGGACTAAAGCTTTATCTTCTGAGTCAGTGTCTAGAGGTGGTATATTATAGGGAAAAGAGCAACAGATTTAGAGTAAGGAGTCTAGTTCAAATCCTGCACTTAGAATTATTAGTTGTCTTACTTTGAATAAGTTACATTTTAAAATTAGGGGTTGGAATATTTATATTAACTCTGTGCCTGACAGGGTTGTTGTGAGAAAAGCATATTTTACACATTTAAATCACTTTGCAAATCTTAAAGAAACTCATAAATTTGAGTTATTATTATTGTTTTGACTTATTCAAAGTCATACAGCTAGTATGTGTTGAACATAGAATTTGAATCCATGTCTTTCTGACATGTCTATCTACAAGTACCTGGGTAGCTTGGTACATAAAGCAATGGACTTGGAATGAAGAGGATCTAAGTTCAAATATTGCCTCAGATACTAATTAGCTGTGTGACCCTGGGCAAGTTACTTAAATTCTTTCTCCTCAGCTTCCTCATCTGTGAAAAAAGGAGATATTATAGCATTTACTCCATTGGGTCATTGTGAGACTGAAATGAGATCACATTTGTAAGGTGGTTTTTAGAACTTCAAGTGCTATATCTATGTCTATATCTATTATTATTATTTTGAAATTCTACCTTTTACTCTCATTACTTCAGTTATAGCACAAATATGACTCTATTTCAGTTCTTTGGGCGCAGGGAAGCATCTGTTCTAGTGGATGAATAATAATTTTTATGGCCCTTTAAGATTTATAAAATGCTTTTCCTATATTGTCTTGCTAGCATTTATATAAAACCTCAAGGTTTGCAAAGCACTTCATAAATATTTTCTCATTTTAACCTCATTTCAACCTGGGAGGGAGGTATAATCATTCTCTCAGATGAAGAAACTGAGGCAGACTGAGGTTAAGTGACTTGCCTGGGGCCATGGGTCTTCCTGAATCCTCTATTCCAGTGGTTCTCAATCTTCCTAATGCCGTGACCCTTTAATACTCATATATGGGCGTATCTGCATGGGGGTGGACCCACCTGGAGATGGATAGAGGAGCAGTGTCTTGGTTCCTAAGATCATTGGAAACATGTATTTTCCGATGGTCTTAGGTGACCCTTGTGAAAGGGTCATTTGACCCTGAAAGGGGTCATGACCCACAGGTTGAGAACTGCTGCTCTATCCTCTAAACCATCTTTATCATCAGGTAGAAGTATTATTCTTCCCATTTGATAGATGAGGAACCTGAAATTCAGACATGTTAAACAACTCACTTAATTTTATAGTCAATTTGAATTTGGGTCTTCTAATGCCAAATCTGGGTGCTATCTATTGCACTACAATGCATTCTGTAGAAAAATAATGCTCATTATGTTAACAAAAAAACTTATTCTCAAGATAGATGGGCATGCTGAAAGTTTAATAACTACTTAGGAAGAGTTGATGGCTTGTGAAAAATCAGTCCTCAGACATTTACTAACTGTGACCCTGGGCAAGTCACTTAACTCATATTTGCCCATTCCTCATGTGTAAAATGAGGACACACTGGAGGAGGAAATGGCAAACCACTCCAGTATCTTTACCAAGAAAATCCCATGGACAAGTCCATGGAGGTCACCTAGAAATAACAATATTCTTTATATCATGTCTCATGTTAGGTCAATTTACCTTTTATTGAGGTGTGGACCATCAAAATCCAGGAGGTTAGAGGCCTACCAAACACAACAGCTATAGATTAGCTTTAAAACATCTGAGGACAATCCAATCCTCAGAATATATTACTTCTGCAATCTGATATTATACAGATATGAAACATGAGAAAGATTTCTGTATTAAATTTGGGATTTGGGGAGGTTAAGAAGTCCTTCAGGAATAGGGTGTTATAATCTTTGAAATTGATATGATTCCATAGGTAATCTATAACAGATGAATATCATTTTAATTAAGGACAATTGCTAACTTGTCCTTTGGAGACGGGGGCTTGGTTCATGTAGAAAACTACTTAAATACATAGAGAATAGTACTTACATGGATTGCACTATATAGCCTATAAGCAAAGTAGGCAGGCTTGTCCTGGACACAGAGAACTGTAAGACACAAAAGAGGAAATTCTTTGAGATTTGTGAAATATACTTGTATCCATTTTCTACCATATTTCTGATGAGTGGACAATGAATGTATGGATAAAAACCTGGGATAGTTGAATCTGGTTATCATTACAGAGCACGAATGAGTAATGTTCTTTGACAACATATTTATATTGCAAATTTTAAGCAAGCCTAGAGAAGTGGTCAAACTAAGACCCACTGAGAACACACACAAAGGTGGGAGAGTCAGTGGCCTTTGACAATGTCCTTATTGAGTTTCTCTTTCAAAATTGTACTCAAAGTTCCATATATAGGATGGTTAAAGTCAGAAGGGGACTAAGATTTCCCCCCTTCTCTTCTCATCCCTGATATAACCCTCATTTTAACTCTGATGACTTTCTGTTCTATAAAGACAAGAACTGTGGAAATCAAAATGAAACTGGGCAAACACAAGAGGTCAATACTGCCACAAAAATGAACTTAGAAATATACATGGCAATGTTCTCTGTGCATATTGAGACTGTTGTCTCACATTCCAGCCAGTCCTAGGCTTGTCCTACCTCAATCATTCCATCTGACAGTGAATAGAAAGTTAGTCTTGGAATCAGGAAGGCTACATTTAAATTCTACACTTGACATATTCTTGTGGGTTATCCTTACCAAGTTATTTAAGCTCTTTGTGCCCCAGGCAACTCTCTAAAATTGAGAAGCAGAGCACAAATTTACATTGTTGAGGGAATTATCATATCCTGGAGATCTTTAAATCAATAAAATCACAAACCTAGTCCAAAATAATTATGGTTATAGTGTATATCTCCCAAGTTTTATGTAAGAATGAAATGAGATAATATATGTAAAATATTATGAATATGTAAGCAATAATTACTATTCTCAGGATATTTTAACCTCTTGGGCTATCAATGAACTGGCCATTCATGGAATTTCTCTGAAGACCTGTCCTCAATTCAGAGCTAGAAGTCCCAAAACCAAAACTGTATTGGGGTTTGATAGTGTGCAAGTCTAGAACACAAGTAATAGGAAAAAAAAAAAAACACAAAAAAAACACATTGGATTTAGTTTCAGAAGACCTGGACTGAATTCTGACTCTGCCATGTTAATAGCTAAGTTAGTCCATCAGTTGACACACTTACTCTGTGTTAGGCATGGGCTAAACACTGGGGATACAAAGACAGGTGAAAACAAGACTTGTCCTCAAGGTGCTTTCATTATAATATGGGGAGGAAAAGGAGAAGGGAACAAGAACTCATTAAACAATCAACCAGATGTTGTATTAGGCACTTTACAAATCAATTTGGCCTTAGAAACTTGACACTTACTAAGCTGTGTGACCCTGGGTAAGTCACTTAACTACAATTGCCTTGAGAAAGAAAGAAAGATAGAAAGAAAGAAAGAAAGAAAGAAAGAAAGAAAGAAAGAAAGAAGGAAAGAAAGAAAGAAAGTAAATTTCTAGGTGTATGAAAGATATAGACAGAGTAAGTGGAAGGTAATTTGAAAGGGGAAGGTATTAGGAGCTAGGAGAAATGAGAAAGACCTTCTGCAGAAGGTAGCACTTGAACCAATTCTTGAATGAATGCAGGAATTCTGAGAGAGGAAGGTGAGGAGGATACCATTCTGCACAGGGGGGAGACCCAGTGCAGAAGCAGAAATGGGAAATGTGGTGCCATGTAGGAGGAATGGCAAGTAGAACAACGACCTTGAAACTTACCAAAGTTACTGAAACTCTCTTGAGATCTTTGTTTCTTCATCAATAAAATGAGGGCCCTAGATTAGATTATCTCCAAATTGTCTTCAATCTCTAAAGCTCTGATTCTATGAATAGTCACAAACCAGTTATGTAGCAGATAGTATGGCCTAGACCTCAAATTATAGTTAAACCTCTCAGGCAATAGAAACTACTTTAGGAACAATCCAGAGCACCAAAGTGCCATGTCTTGTCATTGCTACTGAATACTTGTGTATTGGGAACTGGAAAAAAGAAAATAGTATTGTGTTTCTGCTATTTTTTCCCCTAAGGGTCGGATTCAATAATGCTGCAGGACAATAAAATCTTTCCATTTCACCTTAATTACCTTTTGGACTACAATTTGAGGTGGGGGTGAGGGGTAAGGAAGTGGGAGGGAGAAAATTAAACTGTCAGACCAGGCTACGTAAGATTAGAATAGTGTCAGTATTCTTAAAGATACACAAGTTTCTGGGCATTGCATTGGTATGTGCGTGTGTGTGTGTGTGTGTGTATGTGTGTGTGTGTGTGTGTGTGTGTGTGTGCGCGTGTGCTTATGCAAGTGTGCTGATGTATCTGGTAAGTTAGACTGTGTGTCACATAATATTTCAAGTATGGTGGCATAATGAACATTTCTGTTCTCTTTTTTTTCTCTTACAAGTGAAATAACTTTCAAAGTTAAGATCATCTGTTCTGATTTTTTTCCCCAATGGCTAGAGTAATAACTTGTATTTTAATAAAACTTCTAATTCTTTCCCCTTCCTCACCCTGGAGTTGTGAATTCTTTAGAATGACAAACTTCAAGTGTGGAAAATTTGCTCCAATAATACTGATTGTCCATTCATCTGTAACTTAGAATTTTAAAGATCTGACTGGGGCTCTGAGGGTATAAGTAACTTGCCTTGGTAATACCACTTGTGTGTCAGACATAAGACTTGAACTCAAGTTTCTCTGAGTGCAAGGCTTATTTTCTTTTCATTCTGTCATACTGTTTCTCATATGGAGTTTTATGTTTTACAAAGTGCTTTTTTCTGGACAATTGTTTAAGGTAGTCATTGAAAGTATGATTATCCTCATTTTATAGATGAAGAAATGAACCTCAGAGACTTCTTTAAGATCATATAACTAGTAATTGATAGAATTGCGGCTTGAACTTAGGTCTCTCTTGTCACCAAATTAGTAAATAAAGTAAGATTGTTCTACTCTACCTCATACTCAGAGGTATGCTGGTAAATATTTAACAACCGTCTCTTCAGAATAAAAGGACATAGGACACACTTCTAAGTTTAATTTGTATTATTAATATTTTCCTATTACTCTCTTAAGTCTAGACAATCAGCCGAACAGTAATTCAAGCCTCAACTTATTGTATTTGTCAATTATTGAGATGTAAATACTCAAACTGAAAACTTGACAATCTGCTCTTGGGAGCCGTTCCAAGCTGACTTCAGCACACCTCCAAGTCATGCTGGTTATGTTGTACCCAAACTCAAATCCCAGGTTCCCAGGTCACCACACACCACCTGATTTGTGGCCTACCACTAAGCCCCTTTTTGTCATAGCTTTGAAACTGCTTGATGCATGTCTGAGCATATTGCTCAAGGCAAAGTTCCCTTTCTTCTCTAATCAGCATTTTATATTCTCCTCCAATCATTATAATGTATAAGGTTAATTATGGTGCAAGGATCTTATCTAGGGACCACCCCACCCTGTCCTGTCCCACTGACCAAACAGGGCCCCACCCTCTTCACCCTGAACATGTGCCCTTTACCCCTTTACTCCACCCTGCTCTGGAAAGCGCTGACTACAACCTTCTACCCTGGGCCCTCCACCCTGTTCTAGGAGGGACCCCCATGTCACAGGAAGGTTGCACCCTTGTACCCTTGTGCCATATTCCCAAATTAGCTCTGAGCTATGGATCTAACCAACGGCTGTTCTTTGCTTCTGTACGTCACGACTTCTGTTAGCCCCCCTTCCTGATTATGGTTTTTGTGGTGTTAGTCTATATAATCAAGCCTGTACCCCACTGGATTACTGTCAATATGAGTGAAACCACTCTAGTAGTCATGCGCTTAATCAATAAATCCATAACCTAAATTTTATCCTAAACCCAGGTCTCAGCTTGCTCTTATTCTCTGCACAACAGTTACATGATAAACAATTTTACCTTCATGGGACCTTCTTATATTCTAAAATCTAGTTGAACTTCTGGCATCCAAGAGTTCTTTGAAACTGAGGCTAGAAATGTTTTCTTGTCTTCTAGGAAACATTGCATAGAAGAAAAAGGACTGCATTTGGAGTGAGTGACCCTGGGTGTTTACTCCATCATTCATACTGTTTATCCAGTTGTGTGATGTGGGCAATGAACTAATTTTTTTAACCATAAAATGAGCACTTGAGCTCTTTGACCCATTAACAATCCATGACTATGCCATTCTACTTATAGCAAGGTACATTTTATTAGTTATGTATATTTAATTAATATTGTATATTTATTTACACATTTTATTGATTCATCAGGTCACTATGTATTATCTCTTCAATATACCTACTAATTGCATTTTGAGAATCTTTCATAGTCATACTCCATATTATGTAGGTATCCTGACTTTCCCACTGTAAATATGAGGCATATTCCAAAATAATACAAGGATGAATTAGACCATTTTGTATTTTTAAATGCACAACAGCTATGCCAGTCTTGTAACTGGTTTAGTTTCGTTCTACTTAAATGGCATAGTTATGATCCCTGAGATATGGTAATAAATATTTCTCTTTCTCCAAGCAGGCTATTTGGCATATAGCTAGGGATGGTTTGATGACTTTTTTCTTTTAATTCCAGCAGAAATTACCAGGATAAAGACAAAGTTTTTAAGAGAGGAGCTGAAAGGAACTCTTAGCTTAGTAGGAGGAGGTCATATTAGAAGCATCTTTCTCCCCTGGAATTAATTAAATGAATATGAAAATAAGCTGATAAAGTAGTGGTAAATTACTCATGAGAGATATTTCAGCAGTTAATATTCATCTTCATGAAAGATGAACTGATTGAGGTCATGAAGCTAATTTTGTACATCCTTGTTACACAGAGCCACAAAATTTCAGAGTTGATTGTGACCTCAGCAGACATTTACACTAAGCATAAAACAGCTAGAGCGGGAACCCCTGAGGTCATCTAATCCAACCTCTTCACTTTGCAAATGGAAATTGTAGTCCATAGTGGTGAATAATTTGTCTAATATCATCCAAGCAGTGATCAGCAGAGCCAGAATTTGAACTCAGTTCCTATGGCTCCAAGTTCAACTGTCCATTTTCAATCTTCTCAAACTTGTACATGGACAGGTATCCCCTCTGCAATGTCTTGTAAGAATAGTCGTATATCACTGCTTGAAGTCCTCTACGGAAGGGGAACTTCTTGTAGGAGTTTACTCTAACTTAGGACAGCAAATTTCTGTTCATATGGAGTAGAAATCTGCTTCTTGTAATGGTCCCTGTCCCCTAATGGATTGAATGTAAGCACAGAGCCTGTGGTGGGAGGGAACTTGCTGAAGGGTGGAGTAGAGCCCACATGAAGCTGGGAGTCAGAGCAGCTAGGCAGTGGGAGAGAGAGGACACACCCAGGCAGACAACTAGGCTTGTGAGTGTTTGTATCTTGCTGTGACAGGTTTGTGAGTGTTGGTTTGTGGGAAGGCTAAAGGATGGTGTGTTATGGTGTATTAACTTCTATGTTGCTATGATGGATTCAGTTTTCTGGTGTTGGGATTTGGTGGAGCAGGGATTTGGTGTCAACTTTTGTGAGGTGAGAGTGAGAACTGAGAGCTGCCTGCATCAGGACTCAGGCAGAAGCCAGGAGTGGATGCTTCCTGTGGGAGGAAGAGGAACCTAGGAGTTCAGAATCCAGCCCCAGAGCCAGTTAAGGACCATGCTGCAAGGCAGGAAGGCAGGAGTGCTGAATGTGTTTTCTTGCTCCATGACCCTGGGACAGTTTGGAACCCAGGGGGAGGGTGGAGTTGTCTTTGGTGGGTGGGAGTGTTGTGTACCCCCAAGTACTCCACCCTGTTGACTTTGTTTCCCAGTTGCTCCTCAGGACTTGGAAGTGGGGGCAGGAGCAGTGTTAAGACTGGGACTTGGCTCATTAGAGCCTGCACCTGAGAGTGCCAGGAGGAAGCTGTGTCAAGGGCAGTGTGGGAAGAAGGACATACCCCTTATTATAATCCCTTCAATCCAAAAAGTAATAAATAAAGTCCCAAGGTAAACTTTATTTATTATTTTTTGGATTGAGGGGATTATAATTTTATGCACCTTGTGTTTGTTTCAGACTGTGTGGCCACTCTGATAATGAGTTGTTTGTTATATATCTTGCAAATATGATCTGTTTATTTTGTGGGGATTATGTTATATTTAAGAGATGTTAATGCAAATTCAGATATAAGTTGCCTGTGTAATGGGATGAAAGATCTTGGGGCTGAATGTAATGGTAAGGGAATTTGAAGATCTTCTCTGTCCCTTAATGGGCCTAACTTGGAGCCCAACAAGAGAAACTTTCTTGGGAGGGGCTTATTTTTCAGGAAGGTGCAGAAGGTTGTGATGTCCTCTGACACTGAAGAAGTGTATATTATATATATTGAAGTGAGGTTTTGCTTTGGGGCTAACTTATGGGAAGAGTTGTGTGATTTGCCCAGATGAGAATCTGTGTAGCCATTGCACTCCGTGCCCTCCCCCCGAGCTTCGAAAACCCAGATGTTGGTGCTTCTCTCTCTGGTAACTATGTATGTATTTAACGGTCAGACAACCAGAAGCCCTGACTGTTAGTCTGCTGAATTGTGTTATATTTTCTGTCTGTATTTTTTGTCTGCTTATAATTTCTCTTTATATTCTCTGAAGTTCAGGGTGCTGATTTTTTTCCCCTGAACTAAGTTAATGATATATACGTTTGATTGAAGTAAGATTGTTAACCCTTTTAAAATTGCTTTCTTTTACAAAAGCAGATCAAAGCAACCATCCTGGGTATGCTAGGGTGCTTGCTGTTATACCTCTTTATATCTTTCTCCCATTGTTCCAAGTTTTGACCTCTGGAGTATAATGGTAATGGTAATTTGAAGATCTTCCCTGCCCCTTCATAAGCCTAAGGGAATTTGAAGACCTTCCCCTCTTTGAAGATCTTCCCTGCTCCCTAATAGGCTGAATGTAATCACATGGAGCCTGTGGTGGGAGGAGTTTGCTGAAGGGTGGAGTAGAAACCACAGGAAGCTGAGAGGCAGAGTAGTTAGAGACAGAGGGAGGAGAGGATGCACTCAGGCAGACAGCTAGGCTTGCTAGTGTTGGTTTGTGGGAAGGTTAAAGGATGGTGTAGTGCTCTGTGCTGTTATGGTATATTGACTTCTTTGCTACTATGATGGATTTGGCTTTCTGGTTTTCGGATTCAGTTTTCTGGTATCTGAATAAATGTTTTGCTTCAGTTTTCTGTATGGAGAGTCTGCTATATTTTGTGATTGAGCACTATGTTGGCATATTCACAGTTGCTGTTGGTGCTGTGAATATTGTGTTGGCAGCTACATGGGGACATGCAGAAAAAAAAATTATGCTTCTTCCACATTACAAGTATGTAGGAACAAGCATGTGGGTTAAACAAAATGGACTAAAAAAACCTCTTCAAATTCTGAAAGTCTATGATAATTACATCTCTTCAAATGGTTAATGTGTTTGTGTTACTTAAAATCAAAGTAACTTTAGAAAACCTGATGTATTCCCTTTTACAATATACATGTGCATAATTTATTTTAATCAGAAAAACTTTACATTATGGGGTTTTTGAAAGTTCTATACTATATCTAAAGATTTTCCACTTACCTATTGCCACAAGTAGCTCTCGAAAGTATCCATCATAGCATTCATTAATGGCATCTACCATGTCTTGGCCAGAAATATTTTGAAATTCCTGAAAAACTTCAAAAAATTTGTAAAAACTTACATATGACTTTGAAAAAAATAAGCATATCAAAATTAGTATTGGTGGAATGGGTTTTGGTGATATATATATTTTCCTTAAAAGAATCTCGAAAAAATTTTTTATATTTGCATTGACCATAGTCTCATTATAAGTGCATGTTCCCTTCATTGTAGATACCAGTCCTCTGTGTGCTGTTATTCTATATAATTCTTGCCTACATTCTCTCATAGATCTTCAACAGTGGATTTATCTTTTGTGCTAGAGTCTCTTCTAAGTATTTTTACTTTTTTGTATAACACCAGAGCTATTGATCTGTTATTCTTCATTCTTGTCACATACTTTTAATCATGCTACTGTTTATTTGTGCCCACTGTGTATCCAGTCTTATTGAAGAACACCACTGGCATTCCCTCTTAAAGCCACCCTTTCCATTTTTAGACAGCCCCAATGATAAGGAAGATGAATTAACTACAAATCTAATTCTTTGGGGATTGTGATATTCTTAGATTAAGAATCATATAGCTTAACTGGGAGAACATTTGAGTCAATTTAAAAAAAAGATGAATTATTGTGTCAGGGAGTCTCTTGAAATCATTAGAAGCACAGCATAATTTCAAATATTATGCTGCCAGCTATTTATTTCTCCTGTTCATTGCTGGGCTTACCTCACTATTCATTAGCAGCACCTTTTGAGACATATACACTGATATAATAACTTGGTGTCCTGCCGATCAAAGTATATGTCATAGTCTTGACAATAGATACTTTTCATAATTTGATTTCTTTCTCTTTGCATGGTTAGATCTGTTGCTTTTAAGTGACTACCATTAAATAGGCTCTGTAGAATATTACTGACCTTGATTATTCTAGACCTTGCTGCTAACAGCACAAAATAATCTACATATGGTAGCATCTGTAAGGACCTTAACACCTAAAAGAACTCCTTTTCTTCTTGGACCTTGTGTAATGGCAATGAATTTGAATTTGAAGACCCCTTTTTTGTATTGGCAAGTAAGCAGGTACTTAGCACCTTGTTTCAAGTTAAGCAAAGGTAGCAGGTACTTAGCAGTTAGTAATTGATCAAGCCTCTGTTGTGGAAACAGAAGGTATGAACTCCTGTCTCCTGTTACTGACATAACAGGAAAGGGTTGGCTGAAACAGGAAGCTAATGCTGTTTTTATATAAGAAAAGCCCAGAGAGGCACAGTCAGAATTTCTTGAGAACAGAATCTGGTGGCAGAATCTGTTCTGCTGGGGAGAGAGAGAGTTTCTCTCAGCAGCATCTGGAGGCTGGGCTGCTACTGCTGGACTGAGAACTGAATCAGAATTGTGGAGGCTGAAGTTGCTGCTGCCAGGAAGGCTGAAGAGGAAAGCTGCTCCCTCCCCCCACCCCAGACTGGAGAGAAATGATTTTGGCTTTGAAAAACTGGAAGGAGTGATTTTGATTCTGGGAGTCATCTGAGATTCCTTCTGGGTCCTAGGGCCAGCTGAACTGCTCAAGGGCTGAGGAAATGTGACTGGGATGCAGGGACTTTTTCTGTTCGTGGCTTTGTTGAGCCTTGAATTCTCAGGAACAGAAATTGTGAAGGATTTGAGATGGACTGGACCCTGTGAACTTCAATGTGGAGCAAGACCTACCCAGAGAGCTGGACAAAGAACTGGGAGTTGTCTGCCATTGAACCCAGGGGAATTCAGTTTGGTGTATCCAGGTAGAATCTGGGACCATGGAAGAGGATCCAGGGAATCTGAGAACTAGCCCCAAGTCAAGATGAAAAGACTTCTCTCTGTGAGTACTGAGTAATGATGAAATTGTAGTTTACTAGTGACCTAGGGGTAGACGGTTTGTGTATTTTCTAATGTTTGTACTTAGTAATTAATGATATTTAGTAATTGATTGCTGAATAAGAGACTGATTGAGTTAACTTAGTTGCACCATGGGTGGAAGACTTAGGTATACCAGATGACTGTTCTTTGTTCAAAACTATGTGGTCATTTTAATGATAAGCTATTTTGAATACTATATTGTGATTTTCTGTGATAAGTTGTAATATTGTGAATGCTGAACCTTGATTTTCTGTGAATGTTTTGCTTTGATTTGTTATGGAATAAATAGAATGTTTACTATCCTGTGTAATCAGATCCTTAAAAGCTGTTCACAGTAACATTCTTCTGGAAAGCTGCTCATGCATAGCATTACACCTTGTTTGGACATTCTGCTCAAGAATGGAGAATACATTTGAAAAGCATATTGTACGTCTCCCTACTTTATGTCTCACTTGGCAAGAATAGCCATAGGAATACCGAGCAGCATCCTTTTATCAAACAACCTTAGTTTACCTTGACATATCCATGAGATACACCCTGTTGAAAGCCTTCAAAGGTTGTATTTTGCTCTCCTGAATTGGTTTCTTATTATTAGGAAATGTAGTAGCAGGATCATATATTCTCTAGTTTCTAGTAAACTGCATGACTATAAAAATATGATTTACTATAAAAATAATTTGTCAAAATATGTATATTACATATTTTCATTAAGCATACCCTTAATATATGTATTGATGATTCTGATAAAGATCATTTTTAAATGAGAAAGTAAGGTTGTAAATGAGTAGTTACTGATCTGATGATTTGGATAGTAATATCTTCCATGATTTCCTCTCATGCTTTTGATATCTTCCCCTTCTTAAGATAGTTTGTAAAGTGATTCTTTGGTGTTTTCAGTGTTGTGTCACTCAACACAAATTCCTTCTGCCTATGTTTGGTTTGGCCCATCCAGTCTTCTCACTGGCATCCTCCTAAATACCATTTCTCCTTTGTCATGTATCACATGATAGGGGTGGAGGGATTCATATGTTATAGTCACAATGTGATAGTTTTGCCACTGTTGATGATAAACGAGAAATGTGAGCACTTTTTCTCTTTTCTAACATTTGGTCTATTGCTTTCATCTATGAATATTCTCAGGACTCATTTCAAGTATTCTGCAGAATTTTCACTGCCCCTCTTTTTTACTGTTCTATGAGGCAAAACTTCTTATTTGCCATATTAATGTTTTGCAAATATTTGTATTTTAAGCTGGCACTTCCTTCATGTCTCTATTCAGTAAGGAGATCATGTATTAAACCAGTTTCTGGGCTCTTTTGACCTACTTATGATGGTGAATGCCTTTTACTGGCTAAACTTTTGTAGAAAGTGGTGATTATCACCACCATCAATGTCTTCACCTTTTCTCATTTTCCATTCTAAAGACATAGAAAACTTGTTTGAAAATGGGATCTTAAATTTTTCCTAATTGTGTACAATATCTCCTTGCTCTTATCCTTTCTTTTAATTCCACATTGGTTTTGGCCTTAACTAGTAAATGATCTAATTGTATATGTATAGTTAATAATACCATGACTCCCAAGTCAGTAATCAATTATTTTCTATTTGTCAAGGTAGAGTAAATTTCAATTTTGGAGATTTTTTAATATTCAATATATTTAGAACCTTCTAATTCTCTTTGGGAAGACAGTAATATAGTGGTGTGGAGGTGATCCTGACTTCTCAAAGATTATGCCTGTGAGAAGGGGTGGAAAAACAAAACAAAACACTGGCATATTCTAACATCCTGGGAAGATATTGGTCATGGGCCAGGTGATGGTCTGAATCATGATCTCTGAGGACTATCCTAGCTTTGTATAAGATGAGGTTCTTCAACAGAAGGGTGACCACCAGATCATGCAAATTTTGGGACAGTAAAATTCATTTAAATCAGCTGCTAAGCCTTGGGAAAATTTTGGTCTGTGTTGGTAGAAGGAGTGCACAGATTGATCAAGTCACAAGTCTTTTAAAGTATAGGCATAGAGAATGAACCTGATTCCTATTGGTAGTTTCCTATTGGTATAGGAAAGTCCCATATGAGGAAATTCCCTCTACCAATACCAGTCAGCAACTTCTTGGCAAATAAAAGTCTTAGCTGCTGAAAACAATGAGAAGTTAGATGACTTGCCTGGGTCACACAGTCAGTATATGTCAGCAGTGAGACATGAACACCGATGTCCTCTTTTTAAGGTTACCTCTCTATTCACCATTCCAAGCTGCCTTTCATTTGAAGTATATCCTTTTTAAAAAGTCAAGAGGCATTAATGGATTGTTTAAAAATTTCCACCAGTAATAGTTAAGGTTTTAAACAAAAAAAGTTTTTTTAGTGCTTTTATCAATCACTCAAAGAAATCTAGTGAATAAATATTAAGCGCCTACTATGTGCCAGGAACTGTGCTAGGCACTGCATGCATTTATAGGAATTGAACAATAGAGTTTCACTTCAGTTATCAGAAATATTCACTAATATGAAGCAACTTTCCTGCTGGAGCTGGAAAAGTAAGGCTTGCTACACATAAGTAAATTAAAATGATTTCTTGTCTCAGGGTTGAGTGGTAATTATCTTTTCTCTTTTCATTTCATATTTTCCTGTCTTTTCAGTTAGCTACTTGTCTTATTATCCATTTCGATAAGGAGCAAGAAATAAAAATTATTTATAATTACCCATCCACAATTGCTGGTAGCTCTTGTTACAGAGGATCATTTGTAGCATAGTTTTATGTTCTCCTGTCTTTTGTTGACAAGCTTCCCATAGAACCTGGAACATTAGGAGACCAGGAAAGGTAATCAGAACAATCCCAAACCACAAGGAGAGATGTCCTCAAGGAGAAAGCTGCTTTGGAATTTTGACTTTTCAACTGCTTGACTAGACTTACCATTGCATCTTGAGCAGCTGAAGCAGGATTGGTGTAACCTTCCTCCCTGGTTCCCTGCAAAGAGAAACACAGTGTTTGCTTCTTTTGTTATAATCTTACTTACCATAAATTAAATGACTGGAATGGTAATTCCCAAGAATATTTCCTCAGGACTGTGAGAGACTAATGTCTTTAAAGCACAGATGTGGTCATGTTGCTTACTTGTTCAAGAAACTTTAGAGGCTCCCTACTGCCTCTATACTAAAATGCCAATTCCTCAGTTTGGTCTTTAAAAACCTTCACAATCTGAGTTCAAGCTATCTTTTTAGACTGATAAAAGTATTGCTTCCTCCATCCCCTCTGGTGTTCTCTATGTTCTAGTCTAACTAGATTTCTCAAAGTTGCCCATAGAGAGCAATCCATTTCCCACCTTTGTACATTCCATGCCTGGAATCCTCTTATTCCTCATTCCCATTTCTTGGAACTTTTAGGTCATGCTAATGCTTAGTTCAAATGCTGACTTTCCTGATTCTCCTAGTTGCTAGTGCTCTCCTTTCTACCGCCTCCAATTGTCCATTGTTTATTTTTAATATATTTTATGTTGATTTATCTATATTTTTATCATTCCTTTACTTCTCTGATCCCAGATTTTGTAAGGGCAAGTACTATTTTGTTTTCAGTCTTAGAACCAGAACCTAGCATAGTGTCTGATATGTGCTAGAGAAATGCTTCTTGCTGACATGAATCACTTCTGGTCATGGAAGTCAAGGGAAAAGAATATGTATATCCAATTCTTTGTGAGTGTCAAATGCTACCATAAGGTTGAGGAGAATGAAGACTGAGAAAAAGTAATTGGATTTAGTATTAAGAGGTGGTTAGTGACCTATTACAGAAGTTATAATAAAAGGGTGGAGTTTGAAGCCAGAATGAAATGACTTGAGAAGTTAGTGGGTTAAGGTTTCGGGAGTTAAGAATTTAATAGTGAAGGGCTTGCGGTGAGGTAGAAGATAACAGCTTAAGTACTTTCATGACCAAGGGAAGATTTTTCAAAGAAAAAAGAGAGTTGAACATATTTGCTGTTCTTTATCCTTCCTTCTCAAAGTGGACCAGTGATGTCACAATTTGACTTGCCCTTGAATTGGATTTAAGTGAGGCAGAGCTGCCTAAAGTGATCAGCCTTACTCTTTCCTTCAGAGTCATCAAAGGTTAGTGGCAAGACAAAAGTCAAGGTGACTGTTGATGACACAGGATACAGTGGGTGACCTTAGCTTTTCTAAACTAAGGTCTTTCCCAGGTTTCAGTTTGTTTGAGGCAACATCCATTCAATGACTAAGGGCTAAGTAAGAATTGAGACAAAATATAGCCTAATTTAACATCACAAAAATATCAGTCTGAAAAGGGAAGACCCTCACAGTTTCTGGGCAGAACACAAAACGATTGCTATTTATACTTATTAAAATTTAAACAATGAGCTACAGGGGTTTAGATTGTGAGCTATTATTGGCTATTCTATAAAAGCCAGAGTTATTTTGGTTTAAAGGCCTAGTCAAGTAATGCCATTCAAAACACAATGGGCTTTCTAAAAGCCTGTTTTTTCCCCAGAGTTATATTTAAAGAAATCATACATGAAAACTGTAGAGAACAAAAATTAAATTGTCCTAGCTTTAAAAAAATAATGAAACTAACTACATAAAAATTTTAAAAAATAATTAAAAAAAAAGATCTAGCCCCCAAATTTCTATGGACAGAGCACATACTTGTAAGGATATGGCGCACCAAGTCGAAAGAGGGACCACAACTTATGAGGGAAGCAGCAGAAGAAGTATTATCCAACTTCTGCTTGATTTGGCAAGTTGGGTTCCCAGAGGGCAGCTATTACTACTGTCGGGGTTCTAGAGATAACTTGCAGAGGTTCTGCTTCTTCTATGATAGGTATTGAGTGCTCAATGTAGTAGTCCCCATTGAGAGTCACCCAGTAGTCTCACATTTATATGTGCTAGGAACAGATACAGGAGAGAGAAATTGAGGGTAGAGAAGAGAATGATTGAAGGAAAAAAAAAACTCCTTGAAGAGATGAGCAGAGATGGAATCAAGGACACAAGTGGAGGAATTTATCTTGAGATTTATTATGTGTGCAGAGCACTGTGCTAGCCACTAGGAGAGACATAAAACACAGGTAAGAAACACTGCTTGTACCTTAAAAGTTGAAAGTGGAAAATGCATTTACATTTTCACTGGCATATATGAATCAGGTTTGCTACCTAAGCAAACCAGTCATACTCACTCGGCCTCAGTTTCCTTATCTGAAAAATGAGAGGGTTAGACTAGATGACCTCTGAGGTTCCTTCCAGATCTTCAGTCCTATAAATTTAGTGCTTCCGGAAATTAAGAATCTAAGTTACAGTTAAATTGCTGATCTGACCCATACTAAATAAACCTGAAATTTAAACACTTACTTCCCTTCCAAAAATAAAAAAGGAAGTAATAGCCACAGTACTTACCTCACAGAGTGAATATAAAGATTATGTGTACAGAGTGAGCCTTATAGTGCTAAATAAATGCTAACTATTATTGCCCAATAGGATGTTGTCCAAATGATCTATTGACTACTCCTTATCATGTTGGTTTGTCAAAGCACTATTATATACAGGGTTCCCTAGGATTCTTTGTAGATGAAATACATTTTAAGTCAAGTACTAGTTTTTGGAGAGACACGTTCCTATCTTTTCTTTTTCTTAACATTATGCCTATTTAAATGCTAGTAATACTATGGGAATCCAGCACATCAATGGAATCCAGAGGCTGACATATGAGAAAACACACAAAAAAATGAGCTGTGTGCCATTGGACTGGGTCCCCAAAGGCAAAGGACAGAGTAAAGATCAATGTGAACACCCTAAACTAGCAGTAGGTCATGTAAATGTCCTAACAATAGTGTATAGAATTCTACAGAGAGATTGGGCTGGGGGCAGGAGAAACAGTAAAGGGAAACACTGATGTGATTATTTCCAGGAAAGATCAAGCTTCCAAATAGTGATTATTAAAGGATGATGGAAATAGTGTCCCTAGAGATGTTAGGACAAAGATTGTGAAAGTGTTTTTGCAAAGAAGAGCTGGAAGCTCCAGCTGATAGGATAGATGGTCTATTAGATCCTTTAGGCCTTACTTTTCTCTAACAGAATTTTTATCTTTGATGTGATTTGTACTTGTTGATTAATTAGTTCCTAAGTGACTAATTTTTCATTAGTTCACAGACAATTAATTCTCCTGTAGATATGTCTTGATCAAAGAAGTAAGGGAGGAAGTAAGTAAGACTGCTTGCTGGTGCTCATTTGCAAGAGATGCTGGTCTATGCTGTTGTGCTATACTGGAAGGTCATTGCCTTGTCTCAGAGCATACCCTCATGTTATATTTTGAACTGCTCTCTTAGAATGTGTGATAATCATTCCTGAATGTTTTCATTCCATGAATCTTTCAGGGCTTCAATGGCCCCTTTGATCCATATTTGCACTATAACCAAGGATAAGAAAATAATAATCAGCAGGAGATTGAAATGACAAGATCCAGAGGAGTGTCTTCTCTTTGTCCATGCAGGTAAATGATAAAAGGCAGGTGCAGGGGGAAAGGGGGAAATGACAATAAGGACAAAATTACTTTGTGAATTGTTAGAGCTGGAAAGGACCTTAGAATATAGGTTCCTCATCTGTAAAATGGGGATAATAATACCACCTACCTCCTGGAGTTATTGTAAGGATCAAATGAGATAATACCTATAAAGTGCTTACACAGTGCCTGGCACATTGAAGGGGATTATAAATGTTAGCTATTATTACTGTGATGATAATGATGATGGTGATGGATGTGAAAACAACCACAATGTGACTACTTTTATGATGACTACTACTACTACTACTGCTACTACTACTACCACTACCACTACCACGACCACTACCACTACTAGTACTTCTACTACTACTACTACTACTACTACTACTACTACTACAACTACTATTACTACTACTACTACTACTACTACTGCTACAACTACTATTACTACTACTACTACTACTACTACTGCTACTACTACTACCACTACCACGACCACTACCACTACTAGTACTTCTACCACTACTACTACTACTACTACTACTACTACTACTACTACTACTATTACTACTACT
>JAQQSV010001618.1:0-26403 GCA_028646515.1 Pseudochirops corinnae
CTCAGCAACGCACAGGTATAAGACAACTCTACAAGTCTCAGGATGGAAGGAGGTATCTATATTCAGCGAAAGATCTAGAACAGAGTTTAAATGGAGACTGAAGCAATCTACATGCTATCCTTCTTTTTCATGTTTGGTTTTCTTTCTTTTTTCCCATTGTTCACTGCATTGGTTACAACCCTTCTATATAACCAGACTAATGTAAGGTGTGAAAGTATTTGCAGACCCTATACTTGATTGCATGCTGCCATGGGTGGGGGGGAGGAAGGGGAAAAAATTTGAGACTCAAGGGATTGTGGAACTGAATCTTGTAAACTAAAAGTAAATAAATGAGTCAATTAAAAAAAAAAAAAAGAAGAGCAGAACCAGGAGAAATTTGTACACAATCACAGACACAATGCATGTGTGATGACTAACTTCAATAGACTGGGCTCCTCTCAGCAATAGAAGGTTATAGGAAAACTCCAAAAGACTCATGAGTGAAGGAGATACCTATATCCAGAGAAGAATATGTGGAGCTTGAATGCAGATTGAAACAAATTACTTGCTCTGTTCCTTTGTTTTGTTTCGTTTCCTCTGTCCCACTGATCATCAGTTATAATCCTTCTTTACAACCTGACTAATGATTAATGGGAAGATATTTGTAGATCCTGTTTCTGAGTGCATGCCATGGTGATGGGAGAGGGGAGAGGGAGGAGGAGAAAATCTGAAACTCAGGGGACTGTGGAACTGAATGTTGTAAACTAAAAGTAAATAAACCAATTTAATTTTTTTAAAAAAAGCATTTGTCGGCTGTGTACCACACCCTTCTTGTAACAGAACCCATTATGGAGGGGGCACAAATAACCATGCATACCACTGACTCCATAGCCAGATGACTATGTGATTAGACTTAAAAACTGAGAAGTGGTGTATCACAGAATGCAACCCTGACCAAGTGGGGTTCCTCCCTCCAACAGCGAAGCTCAATGTCCACCAGTCCCACGTAGTGCTGAGCTTCAGGCAGTTTTGGGACCTGTTACATATGTGTCTGATAAGGCAGAGGAGGTTATTGATTTGACTATGTTTGAAAGTCCTATAAAGAAGGTAAGGGGCTTATACCCCTATCACCTGTACGCCAATGGGTCCAAATGGGGCAACCGCCAAGGTGGAGGGCTGCAGTCTTCCACCCAGAGACCGGAACTATATGGATGGAAGTAAAGGCAAAGAAGTCATGAGTTATGAGCCATGTGACTTGTAGTGACCCATGAGAAAGGCCCTTTAGCCATATGTACTGGGCTGTATTCCATAGCCTAATGATGTGGTTACTCACCTGGTATTCCTCCCAATGGGTTGGTGAACCATTGGTCATTGTGGAGCATGTACATGTGGAAGGACTTGTGCTCCATAAGACAGCAGAAGGTGGTAACCTTGTATCATGTGACTGGGCATGCCCCTCTGGCTTCACCAGGGAATGATGAGGCCTATGCATTAGTGTGAGAACAGTAACTTGAGGATGCCCTTGCCTTAGATGTAGCACAGTGGTTGCATCATAGACTGCAACATGCTATACCTCACACACACAGTATGGGAGGTTGTTAAGTAATAGGGTCTGCCCATGACCTATGAAGAAGTTGTTGTGAACAAACACGACTGTGTGGCCTGTTCCAAACTGGACCCCTGTTATATACCGAAGATGGATGGTGCTGTTACATGGGTGCTCCAACCCCTGGCATGATGGCAAATTGACTACATTGGGCCACTTCCACTATCACAGAGGTACTGGTATGTGTTGACATGTGTTGACACAGATACTGGGCTATTAATGGGATTTCCTACCCAGTATGCTGACCAAGCCTATGCAAAGAAGGGACTTGAGCAATTGTCAGCTGCATATGGGTGCCCCAAAGTGGTAGGAAGTGACCAGGGCACTCACTTGTCTAGCTGTGCTATACAGTCCTAGGTGAAAGACTAGGACATAGACTGGAGCTTCTACATAGCCTGCCACCCACAAAGGGCTGGCATTACAGAATGACATAATGGTCTGCTGAAAGGGCCTTAAAAGTAGAACTAGAGACTATAAAAGGGTGGGCCACCCATTTGTGGTATGTTATTTGAACCATTTGAGCCCTTAATGAACAGCCTCTGCAGCCCCAGTAGATGCTCTTTTGCAGTATGCTGCCTCTGCAATGCAGCTACAAGTACAGACTAAAGATGAGTTATTGAAACTGGGCTTAGGACACCAAAATAATATCCTTTTGCCAGCACCTACCACCCTGAACCCAGGAGATACAAAGGTCTGGACATTACCAAAGACTTTCAAAGAGTCTGATGCTGGTTGGCTGACCCTGTTGGCTCCCTAGGGGGCAGGGCTACAAGTATGACTCCTTCGTGTGCCATCTGTGGCAGCCACGTGACCACTGACCGTAACAGTGGTGAACCCATGCACTGAGCAGGGGAAAGCTATTTTGTGGGGGGCATTTGTATTGACTCTATGGGTTTTCCACATACTCCCTGCAGCTCTGTACTTTGACCCCTCCATCATTCCCACTGGACAAGGGGTAAAAGTCTGATACACCAAACCAGATGGGGGTCCCATCCTGGTGGTGGTGCTATCACAAAATAAATTTCCTTGCATGTATACTTCCTGATGGTCAAGATTTACCTTTAGTTTTTACTCTATGACATTTGTCTTACCATCCTTAAGGTACAGAGAAACCAACTTGTTCATGGAATGGGCCCATATGCTGGCCAGGTTGGCTGATAAATTAGCTTGTTGTAAAGCCACGCATGAGCAGCTCTCCTGAGGATTGCTGCTGTGAATAGCTTTAAGGTTCTGATCACATAGTATAGTGAACTCTCTATTCAGCAGTAAACTAAAGCAAAACATTCACAGAAACTAAAGTACAATATTCATAGCAATATAACATAACAACTTATTATTAAAGTGGCCACATATTCTTAAACAAAAGATATCATTCAGTAAGTCATAGTCTGAATCAATTAATATAAAATACTTGTCTAAAGTTTTCTTTCATCTTGATTGGAGACTGGCCTCCAATCATCCTTAAGGAGTGCAAAGTGCAAAGGTTTCCTGCCCCCTAGGTCCCATTGTCTTAATCTCATCAGTCAGCACTAAGTACCCAAGTGAAGATCCTTTCATCTTGACTCAAAGCTAACTTCCAAACTCCATGGCTTCTCTTCCATGCTCCCAGCTCTTGCCTGAATTCACCCAACTGTCACCTGGATTCACAGGTAGGCAGCTCACAGCTCCTGGTCCAGCTCCTGGTTCAGTTCCTGGTTCAGCTACACACATCAAGCTTAGCAGAGCCACAACAACATTCATCCATATTGCCAACACCATCACCAATTCATTTTCTGCCTGTGAAATCAATACAGACCCACAAACAGGGCTTCTGTCTGAGAAATCAATACAAATCATCAATAAAGTCCCAGGGCCTCTGAAAACATCAATAAAACCCTCCTTTAGGATTTCTGTAAACAGACTACAAAAACATCCTCTTTCAGGGTTTCTGAACCAGCAGTAAGGTCGCAGGGCTTCTGTAACAACAGCAATGTCATTATGAGTTGGGTAATGAAAGATAGGTTCTCTAACAAGAAGGTTAAGGTACAGAGGGCTTCTATTGTTCAATGGTACTGCCCATATTGTGGTTGCCAAGGCTCCTCAGATGTCATAGTGCCATTCATTACCAGGGTGTGACATGATGTAATGGGAATTTGATGATCTTCTCTGCCCCTTAATAAACCTAAGGGAATCTGAAGACCTTCCCTGCTTTGAAAATAAACTCTACCCCCCCAAAAGGCTGAATGTAATCACAGGGAGCCTGTGGTGGGAGGAATTTGCAGAGCCCACAGAAAACTGGGAGTCAGAGCCAGAACAGACAGCTGGGAGGAGAGCATGCTCCTCAGGGAGTCAGGCTTGTTAGTAAATATTGGTTTATGGGAAGGCTAAAGGATGGTGTGGCTCTCTGTGCCATTGTGGCTTATTGGCTTCTTTGCTACTATGATGGAATTGGCTTAATGGTTTTGGGATTTGGTCTTCTGGTATCTGAACAAATGTTTTGCCTCTGTCTTCTATATGCAGAGTCTGTTCTATTTTGTGACCAAGCACCATGCAGGTATATTTATAGTGATTGTAGGCCCTGTGAATATTTCATTGGTGCTACACGCAACCTTATTGAAGACTAAGGATTCTAGTTCTAACATTAATGCTTTACCTCCTCCTCTAACTCAATGTTAGGTCCTACCTATAAGGACCTGGCTTTTGAGGAACCTTTGTTTTGGCTTGGTTTAATGATAATTCTTTATGAGAAATAATAATAATGATAATGACTATCATTATTATGTAGCACTTTAAAATTTAGATTATTAATTTTATTCTCATGACGATCCTGAGAGATGTGGGATATTATCATCATTTTACAAATGAGATGACAAAGACACGTGAAGTTGGAACTTTGTGCCAATTTACCCAGTATCCAGTCATCAGAGACACCTTGAAGTATAGAAATCCTGGATAATTCTCTTTGTGGACTAAACTGTAAGCTGTATGGTTGATATGGTGGAGAACCTTGAAGGAAGGTTGTATATTTTAATTTGAAATTTAAAGGAAGGTTGTATATTTAAAAGGAAAAGCAAGTTGTATTACTAGATTTACAGTTTTATATACAATCATCTTTTTAATTGTACTATGTTATGAAAATGTCTGTTTTATTCCATAAATTAGATAGAAATGTTTTTTTTAATTTTGAAGAAGATATTTATTTATATTGTTCTCAACCTTTTTTGTGTCATGGACCTTTTGGCAGCCTAATGAAGCCTATAGACCTCTTCTCTCATATTACTTTTAAATGAATAAAATAAAATACATAGGATTACAAAAGAAACCAATTACATCAAATTACAATTATCAAAATACTTTTAAAACAAAGTCATGTCAAGGACTTCTGACTTACACTGATTCTTGGGTAGTGGCTACAACCATTGGTTGAATGATCCATGGTCCAGAGAGAACAGAAATGGACGATCAAAGGCTCTTCACTTTGAGGTAAGGACCAATAGAACATTTACCCTTACAACTTTGAAAACATAATATTGTTTGTAGGGTCATTTTATTTTCTATCAGTAACATGATATGCCTTCTGCTGAACTCAGCAACCAAGTTGATGCTTCCACAGAACAGCAGCCATTGTGGATTGGTCCATAATTAACCTGGACATGAGTGCCATAATTCTATGTTATGGTGGATGCTAGTTCATTGAGCCCTTTAACCAAAGATGCTGCTGCACTTCTCAGTAATGGTCTTTTTGTCAGAAATTTACCTTGGAAATATCAGTGCACTATAACCCACATGGTTCTCAACATCCCTCTGCTTGGAGAATTTATTATATTGTCCCTCTTGTTCCATTGCAGAGAAAGAGATTTGGCCTCATTATAGTTGAGACATATGTGTGTATGTATATATGCATGTATTATGTATGTATATGTGTATATATGTATATTGTGTATGTACATACATATATATGTGTGTGTATTTATATTCAAGGTATGAGAATCACAATGCCAGTTAAGTCTGCTACCATAGAAGGCACCATTAAGGTCCTTACGGAATATATGCATCTTCTTTCTGGGCCCCTTGGCACCACTGTGTATTGTGATCAGAATAACCATTTTGCTGTGATAGATATCTAGTTTTAGGTTTGTTGACATCATTCTTACTGAATTTTCCACCTTCCATACCATTCTTAGGCAACTAAAAAAACCCAACAGTACTTTGTGTTTTTACCTCTAATTACCAGGGTTTGGTGTCCTGTTACCCAGAGGCTGTATTTTTGATAAATCAGCACTACTCCCAAGAAGAAGGAGCTCTCCATGACAGAAATTTCTTGCATCCAGCCTTTAAGGTTACTTTTGTATATAGTCTCAGTTGACCCTTCTTCAGTCCATCTTCTGTACCTCAAAGTTTCTAACCTCTCATAAGGTTTTTTTTTTGTTTTTTGTTTTTTTACTACCTGAGAGGTAGTCCCTGTTAACTTTAATTGGCAGGCTTCATTTCCATTAAGGGTTGGGAGACTAAAGAGCAGGTTATTAGAAGAAGCTTTGCTTTTTAATAATATGAGAGAAAGTTTTATAACTAAAGTGAATGGGAATTCACTTGAAGGAAAGGGGATTCTTTGGTTAACTTGGCTATGATTTTGAGTCCTTGGATGAAGGTCGAGGTAAGTTTCCATCTAATCCCCAGAAAAAAGAGAGGTTATACCTTCAGTAAAGGCCTCTAAAGGGGTCAAAATTTTGTACTCTTTTCCTGATAGACCTCTCAAAGAGTGCCATCAGGACCTTTGCTGTGATTGGAGAAAAGTGATTCTGCAGTATCGAAAGCGGTAATGCTCACATAGTTATTGTAGCCTGGCCAGAGTTTCTGTTTCTTTTTCTGCCCCTTATTGGCACTTTACATATCCAGGGATATTATACATAAAAGACTTAGCCTGGAGGGAAAAGGCTGTTGGAGAATAATGCTGAGCTTTTACTGTTCCAAGGAATGGCAGGCTGATTGGTTGCCAAGGAACTGCTGAGCTTTTACCACCCTTGGGTGGCTCTCTTGGGTGTCCTGACCTAATGATCTGGAAAGCAGAGGGGAATACTTTTATCCTTTTTAACTTTGAAGTATATCTTTAATGTTCAACTTAGTAAAGTTTATTTTAATTGGATATTATAGTCCATGAGCGTTTGTTACATATCAAACCTAGAACCTCTTGGCCTGGCTTACTGGTCTTCCAGTAACTAATTCACACTTACTAAGGATACTAAAAAATATAGCACAGTCCATAGCTTCAAGGAATTTATATAGCTGGTTATATAAAACATATTTGAAAAGATAATGTTCTCAGGTAATAAATGATAAGCCTCAAATATAAAGTGCCAAAATAAAGGTACAAGAGAAAAGTAGACTGAGGCTTGGGAAAGACCTTAGCTTAAAAAGGCCAAGGTCTCCCACTGCATTGGGGGCCATCTCCAATCATCCTGATACGTATCTTGTCACTGGACCCAGATGGCTCCAGAGGAGAAAGTGAGGTTGGTGACTTTGCATAGCCCTTCTCACTTAAATCCACTTCACTTGCAAGTCATGGCATCACCTTCCTGATGTCATAGTCCTCTTTGAGAATGAAAGACAAACATAAGAGAAGATAAAAGATCACTGGGGACTGTGGGATCTGAATATTGAAGGAAACAAGAATTTATTAAGTACCTAAAATGCGCCAAGCACAGTGTGAGTGCTTTACAAATATTATCTTACTTATCCTCACAGCAATCCTGAGAGGTAGCTGCTATTAGTATCTCCATTTTATAGTTGAGCAAACTGAGGTAGACAAAGGTAAAATGACTTGCCCAGGGTCACACAGCTAGTAGGTGTCTGAGGCCAGATATGAACTTAGGTCTTCCCAACTTTACTGCTATGCTCTTTGCTACCTAGCTGCCTCAACATTTGAAAGACATAGAACTTGACTAGAAAGAGATGATTTTCATACTTTGTTCCAAATCAGTGGTGCTCAACCTTCCTAATGCTGCCACCCTTTAATACTTGTATGTGGGCGTATCTGCATGTGGGCGGATCTACCTGGAGATGGATAAAGGAGTGGTGTCTCGGTTCCTAAGACCATCGGAAATATGTGTTTTCCGATGGTCGTAGATGACCCCTGTGACCCCTGTGAAAGGGTCGTTTGACCCACAAAGGAATTGCGACCCACAAGTTGAGAACCGCTGTTCCAAATGATGGTTCTCTGGAGAGAATAGGGAGGGAAAAGGGATATATTTAGACATTAAGGTTATTTAAAAATAAAAGATATAAACAGATGTGTATATGTATTTAAAGATTAGGCAGAGAGGTGAAAGAAAAGTATTTTAGGCAAGGTGGAACCAAAGGATTGTTCAGAAGTAGAAATGGACAAGTGAATAAATCACTCTATCCTAAGCATAAGGGGCTGTGGTGGCATATAAGGCTAGAAAGAGGATTGTAATCATATTGTGAAGACCCTCAAAAACTAAACTGAGAAATCGAGCTACTAATAAATAATAATAATATACCAGGCACTATATGCAAAGTGCTTTGCAATTATTATCTCATTTGATCTTCCCAACAAGCTTGGAAGTTAGGTGCTATTATTATCTCCATTTTATAGATGAAGAAACTGAGGCAAACAGAGAGTAAGTGACTTACCCGAGGTCACATAGCTCATAAGGTATCTGAGGTCAAATTTTAACTCAGTTCTTCTTAACTCCAGGGACAGCTAGATGGCTCATTGGATAGAGGGCTAGGCTTAGAGTCAGGAAGACCTGAGTTAAAATCCAGCCTCAGACACTTACTAGCTGTGTGACCTCAGGCAAGTCATTTAACCTGTTTGCCTTAGACCAATATAGAAGGAAATGGCAAACTACTCCAGTATCTTTGCCAAGAAATACCAATATAGGATCACAAAGAGTCATACACAACTGAACAACTTATTGACTCCAAGTCTGGCACTCTATCCACTATACCACCCAGGTGCCCTGCTAAAAATTATAATGATGATGTAGCATTTTAATGTTAGCAAAGTATTTCCCTCATAGAAACTCTGTGAATCAAGTAGTACAAGTATTACTTTCCCATTTCACAAATGAGGAAACTGAGTCTCTGAGAACTTAAATCATTTCCCATTATCACACAGCTAGTTAGTGTCTCAGGCAGAGATTTAACCAGGTCTCCAGGTCCAGTGCTTTATCCACCACAATGCACCATTGCACATCTTGTATGTGGTAGGGACGCAGTGAAGATTTAAAGCAAAGCACTGACATCATTTGGAGAATGGCAAGTCGTCTCCAAAATCATATCTTGTCACCTTGGAGGCTACTTTCAAGAGGGTTGTTGGTCAGAACTGTCTTTCCTTTTACCAAGTGTGGCAGCCCTCATCATCAGCTCTTCAGCTTCAGTAACCAGTCAGGGGGATCTCACTGAAGAGCCATAGATGGCTGGAAGCCAGGCTTCACCCCTCCTACATGGACCATCCAAAACAGACAGACACTCTTTGCCTGTGTTTTTGTGGGAAGGGCAAGTGGAAAGGGCCATATCATATATATTTGGTACATATTTGCATGTGTATATTTATATATGTATATACACATATACACATGTACATATATGTGTATATGTATGTGTGTATATATACATGTATATTTTCCTCAATAGAATATAAACTCCTCGAAGGTAGAAACTTTCATTTTTGTTCTCTTATTCCCAGAGCATAACACAGGGCCTGAAAAATAGTAGGAAATTAATAAATTTTTGTTGATTGACTGGGTGTTGATTGTGGAAAATAGCAAAATAATGACCAGAAAGAGTCAACTAATATTTATTAAGCCCCTACTATTTGCCAGGCATTATGCTGACATTAGGAGGAAGAACTGAATAGGTTCAAACAAGAATATAGGCCTTCATATCTCCCCTCTATCAGTCAGCATCAATCCCAAGAAATTAACACCTTCATTTGTCTATACTACCATAAACCTTGACAACTCCAGGAAAAGCAATGGGCCAACAGACATACTGATGTATGAAGTATACTCTAATTGTATCCTTCTGTTTAATGGTAGAAAATGCCCTTTATGCACCAAATAAACATTTCTCCCTCAAAAGTATTATTTATTTGTGAAACCACTAAGGGAGAACAGTCAACAAAATATTTCTATATCTACCAAGTATTAAAAAAATGAGGAGGTTAACCCCATATGAAAATAAAACAAATCAATAACTTCTAAGGCTAAAGTTAACATACAAATTAGGTATACTGAAGCCACATGATTTGAGGGCTATCCCTAGGATGTATCATTGTGTAGCTCAAATGGAGGAAGAACAGACATCTCTAGCCTCTTCTTGCCCCATCTTTCTCCAAGGGAGACTTTATTTCCTGCAAGGAAGGGAAGCAGGAAGGTGCCCTGTTCTGCTTTCTCTGAGTAAGGGGGTACCAATGTAGAATTATATCTATCTGCTCCTTTAAATATTCTTTTTTTCTAAGAAATGTGATTTTCAGGTTCAAGCTAACTTCTAATTGTTATTCATTATTGGGAGGAAATAGGATCTCAAGTTTTATATCCAGGGCATAACTCCCTTCCCATGATGAATACATACAGCAACAATCAAGAAAAGCTTGTTTATCTGATTCTACAGCAAAAGAGAATTCAGAGAAAGTATACATAGGAAAATATAAACCAGAAAATATAGAATGAAGAAATTCTCCTGTTGGAAGTGAGTTCTCCACCAAAAGAGAGAGTGCTAATTCTCACTCACTCACTCAGAGGAGTGTTCCCCCAAATCTCTAATATAATAAGTTAAGGATTGTTGTAGTTGTTTGTCCTTCATTTTTAAGAGTACCAATGGCATCACGGGGTGATGTCTTGACTTGTGCATGAATTGAATTTAAATGAGACAGAGTTGCACAGTCATTAGCCTCACACTATCTTCCAGAGTCATCAAAGTTCAGTGGCAAGACAAAAGTCAGAATGACTGGTAATATTCTGAGATGCATTGGATGACCTTGACATCTTTGATGTCTGACCAAACTCTAAGCACCTTTGTGGTCATTGGAACAAAATCATTCTCATCTGTCCATTCCATTGGAAAAAGTCTTCTTATGCTTGGAGGAGACATCTCCCTAACTCAACAATGGGTTTGAGACCCGTCAGTCATCTGTCAAGAAAGTTTACTGGAGTGTGGCCACTATACATGCTACAACTTCTTGGAGCTGCAGATGAGAGTTGAGTGTTAATTGGATGTATATAGTAAGATAGAGATAGGGACATGATGGAGACTGCCAGGTCTATTCATGTCTTCCCAGAGTCTTTTCCTTTAGCAACCTGAAGTGGGGTTGGCATGTTCCATTTTGTCTTTTAAAGCCTGAAGCACCTGAAGTCCAAAAGAGGGACACTGATCTCCAGTGAAAAACAGAGTCCCTACCAAAAGGCTTTCAGACTGGTATTACATAAGACAATATGATAACCTACAGAGTTATACCTGAAAGTGGACTGGCTTCTTGCTATAATGAAAAGATCAGGAGATTGTGACTAGGGATCAGAAGATATGAATTCTAATCTAAGATATGGCATTAGCTAGTTATGTGATAAGTCTGCTAACTCTCTGTGACTTGCATTTCTTCATCATAAAATGGGAAATATTTTCTTACCTGTCAGCGTTTTACCACCTCTGACATCAAGGGTCCTGTGATTTATAGCACAGCTCAATGTGTTTATGTTCCTGAGGGATACACATAATACAGGAGAATAAAAATATAGTCATAGAGGGAAAGCCACTAAAGTAGCCAGACTTTCAAGAACTGCAGCTCTAAGTTGCAAAAAGGTCTCACTTGGCTTTCCTTTTCTCCTTCTTGTCAACATATTTAACTGCATCGTAAGGGTCTGACAACAGCTGCTGTCTTCCTGCTACACAAATCAACTATTGTGCCATCCTGATTGTGCCCATATGGTCACAACAGGTTGTTTTAAGGATCGAATGAAATAATGTTCAAGTAAATCCTTTAAAGAGCAAAAATTCCATAGATAAGGTATTATTATTATTAAGAGAAAAATCTGAGCAAACTGGAACATCTGGCATCTCCCAAATTGGGCTGCAATTTCCTACTATTGAGTGTTGGCTCAAACTGTACATTATACCTGGAATTGCCTTCCCTCCTACCCTATCTCTACTGAAATCTACCCATCTTTCAAGGCTCAGTTCAAATACCTGGCTCCATGATCTTTAATCCCACATTCTCTACTCCCTAATAGTAGCGATCTTTCCCTTATCTGCTTTTAAAGGTTTTGTACAACACCAGGACACTCAATCAACTCTGCTTGGACTCTTTCATACTTAATTTCCTTCTGCCCTGTCTTGGCCTAAATGCAAATTCAGTCCTAGCTCCCTTTCTACAGATTTGACTAACGAGAGCTACTATGTTTTATTCCTCTAGAACCTATTTCTTAAACCCTTATTTAAAGCAACTGGCCCAGGGAACTAGGAAAGGTCTTCCTTAATCACAGTACCTCATCCTTACAATAGAGTAGGGGATCATAACATATACACATATATATATAGTATATACATATACGTGTGTGCGTGTGTGTGTGTGTGTGTGTGTGTGTAGACACACATAAATATATTTTATTGTTGTTCATCATTTCAGTTGTGTCTGACTCTCCACTACCCCATTTTGGAGTTTTCTTAGAAAAAGATACTGGAGTGGTTTGCAATATTCAATGAGGTTAAAAAAGTTAAGGCTAGGAGTGAGGCTCTAAAAACTAAACACAAGCATTTGCATTTTATCCTAGAAGCAATAGGAAGTCACTGGAGTTGGCTGAGTAAGAGTCCCATGGTCAGAATGATATTTAAGGAAAATTACTTTAGCAGTAGAATGTAGGGTAGAGAGTCTCACCAAAGTTATTTGGATTCCAAGTTCAGTGATCTTTCCATTATACTATAATGCCCAAGTCTCACATGTGGCTCCACGAAGCTGTAGTATACAATTACCATATCCCATTAAGCCATCTGCAAACAGACTAAACCAGGTTGAGGGCAACTAACAGGCCTCAAACCTGTGTAAAGCCAGGCACAAGCAGCTTTCCAGATGACTGCTGCTGTGAACAGCTTTCAAGGTTCTGATTATATAGTATAGTGAACTACCTATTTATTCAATAACAAATCAGAGTAAAACATTCACAGAAAATCAAGGTACAGCATTTACAATATTACAACTTATCACAGAAAATCAAAATACACAATTCACCATGTCACAACTCAACAACTTGTCACTAAAATAGCCACATAATTTTCACCAAAGTGGTCACATAGATTTCAACAAAGTACAATCATTTAGTAACTCAATTATTCAATCATCCTCAAGGAAGCTTGCCTCCTTAATGGACACAAAGTACAAAAGCCAAAGCCCTCCATCCATAGGGTGCAATTAAATTACAATTTCATCAGTCACTACTCAGTGCTCTCTTAAGAGGTAGTGGAAAGTACAAAAGCCATCTACCCCTAGGTCACAAGTAAATTAAAATTTCATACATCATTTCTCAGTATCCACGGAGAGGTCTTTTCATCTTGACTCAAAGCCACAATAACATTCATACACATTAACAAAGCCATAACAACATTTGTACAAAATACCAGCATCACAGTCATGCTTCCTTAGTCTTCTGCAGGTCCAGCTGGCCCTTGAAAGTCTTGCCACCACAAGTTCAAGTTTTGCCACCACAAGTCTGAGTTCTGTGTCAGTTCTCATTTCTCTTCTCAGTTCTTCTCAATTCTCAGTTCAGTCTTCAGTCCAGCAGTAGCAGCCCAGCCTCCAGATGCTCACTGAGACACACACACACACACACACACACACCAGCAGCTACTTATCCCAAGATGTTATGACTGTCCAGCTTGTGCTCTTCCTTATATAGGTATTAGCTCCTTCCTGTTCAGTCCTGTTCAGCCCCTTCTTGTTACATCAGCAACAGGGCTTCATACCTCTTGTTTCTTTAGAGGCTTAATTTGAAACTAGGTGCTAAGTACCTGTCAGCTTGGCAATACAAAGGGATTTTCAAATTTCATTACTATTACAACCTCTCAGTGATTTAGGGTGATATCTACTCCAAGGTTTCTTAGTCAGTATCAAGTAGTTTTGATGATTGCTGCTTTATAATACAGTTTTAGATCTGATATGGCTAGTCCACCTTCATTTGCTTTTCTTTTCATTAATTCCCTTGATATTCTGGAACTTTGTTCCTTCCAGATGAATTTTGTTAATATATTTGCTAGTTCTATGACATAATTTTTTGATAGTTGGATTGGCATGGCACTGAAAAGTAAATTAGTTTAGGTAAGACTGTCATTTTTATTATATTAGCTTAACCTACCTAGGAGCAACTGATATTTTTCCAGTTATTTAGGCCTGACTTTATTTGCGTGAGAAATGTTTTGTAATTGTGTTCAATTATGTTCCTGGGTTTGTCCTGGCAAGTAGACTATCAAATATTTTATGTTATCTACAGTTACTTTTAAATGGAATATCTCTTGCTCCTGGTCTTTGCTAGTAATATATAGAAATACTGATGATTTATGTGGATTCATTTTATATGCTACAACTTCATTAAAATTGTTAATTATTGTAACAATACTGGGATTTGAAGATCTTCCATGCCCCTTGAACTTGCTGATGTAGCAAGAAGGGGTGGAGCAAAAGAACACAGGAACCAAGCTAGTCTCCGTGTGGTGCTGACTGGAAGCAGCGGAAGACACAGTGGCTGTGGTTGTGGTGCGAACTCCTTTTTCTTTGAGCCTGCCAGAATCTCTGCTAAGGACTCCTGCTGAGGACTGCCAGGGACTGGAACTGCTGGGAGCAAGCTGCCTGGAAGCTGAGCAGTTGTCGTGAGTGAGGAAAGGAGGATCTTTGCCTGAGGTAGCCTGTCCTGTTTTGAAGGCTAGAGAATGTGGGTGTTTACTACTTTAACTACATGTGCCAACTTCATAACTACTGTGTTGGCTTTGACTTACTGGTTTTGGGACTCAGTTTTCTGGTATTTAAATGAATGCTATAGCTATATTTCTTATGTAGAGAGCCTGTTACATTTTGCGATTAATAACCATATCAGCATACTTATAGCTACTGTAGGCATTGTGAATACTGCATTGATGATACAATTATTTCAAGTAGTTTTTAGATGATTCTTTGGAATTTACTAAGTATATCATCATATCATCTGCAAAGAGTGATAATTTAGTTTCTTCTTTGCCTATTCTAATTCCTTCAATTTCTTTTTCTTCTCTTATTGCTAAAGCTAGCATTTCTAGTACAATATTGAATAACAGTGGTGATAGTGGATGCTCTTGTTTTATCCCTGATCTTATCCCCATTATAACAGTTTTTGATAGTAGCTACTTATTATTTTAAAGAATACTCCATTTATTCCTAAATTCTCTAGTGTTTTTAATAGTAATGGGCATGCATCCATGAAAATTCCTAGAGATTTTAAAATAGCCTTGAGCTATCATTTGACACCTCATGTCTTTGGGTTGAAGTATTATATTTCCTATCATCTTTTAAAATTCAAGTACTGAGCAGTCTCCTATTCCTTTGAGTTCTCTAGCCTCTGTCTCTCCTGTGATAGAATTTTCTCCGATTTTAAGTCTATTCCCCAATACTAGACTTAAGCTCTTGCACCCAGAAGGAAGGGACTGATATGAATCTTTGTAGCTTCCTGAGGCCAAGGTATAGGCTCTTGTACATAGTAGAATTCAATAAACATTTGTTGAAGTGCTTTGCAAAAACAAAACATTTGTGAGTGTAATGTCAAGCAAAGGCAACTTCCAAAGTTCGGAATACCAGCATAGTAAACCCCATTTATTCAGCAAACATTCACAGAACAGAGAAAGTCAAAACACAGTGTAACTTGTTCCTTTAGCAAGTAAGTTCTCCATTCAATCCAGTTACTACTCCACCCCTAGACAGTACATTCATTTAATCAGTCAAAAGTCTCTTCTCAAATGGAGATTAGTCTCCAATCACAAAGTACATTCATTTGGTCAATCACTCAAAGGCTTCCCACCCCTGAATCTCAAAACGGTCAGGAGAACACAAAAGGCCATCCACCCTTAAGTTACAAGGTGTAAATGCTGAAAATTTTATACTCAGTACAAGTTGTCTTCAACACACTGATCATGATATTCTCTCACCTTCCATAAAAAATTATAGATTGCTTGAGTTTTCTTCATAACAGCCCTACGAGGTGGGTGGTCTAAGAATTATTCCCATTTTATAAACAAAGAAACTGAAACTGTCAAAGGATAAGTTTTTGTTCAGTTGTTTCAGATCTTCTGTGACCCCATTTTGGTGATTTCTTGCCAAAAATACTGGAGTGCTTTGTCATTTTCTTTTCCAGCTTATTTTACAGATAAGAAACTGAGGCAAAAAAAAAAAAAGGTTAAGTGACTTACCCAGTGTCTTGGGTCAGGTACAAACTCATAAAAATGAGTGTCTATGATTCCAAGCCAAGAGCTCTATCTACTGGGTCATCTAGTGGTCTCAAAGGGTTAGTGTCAAGAAGCAAAACCAGGTCTTCTGACTCCAGGTCAACATTCTTTCTATTATGTCATATAACCTTTCAAAACAAACAAACAAAAAATATTCAGTAGCTAACTATTATTAACAAGCCCAACTCCCCTAGCCTTAACACTGAAAGTCCTCTATTCCCTCATCCAGCCTATCTTTGCAGGCTTTTATTACTTTTACATGGATACCCTGTGTTTCAACCAAAACAGACATCATCCAAATAAGTTCTATGCTTTCCTGCCTCAGTGTCCTTTTCTAATGGCATCCCCTTTCCTTGGAATGCCTGCACCCTCCTCTCTTCACCTATTCAAATTCTATCAGATCCTTCAAGTTTCATCTCAAAAGGCTACACCTTCCGTGAAGTCCTCCCTGTCACCTCTATCCCCTCTAAACTTTCAGTCCCTCCTTTGCTTTCTCATAAAAATTTGTACCTTGTTTATGTAGTCACTGAATTATATTCTGTACCTAATTTATCTTCATTTCTAGATTGTAAGCTGTTTAAGGACAGTAAGCCTACCCTGAACATAGTTGGAACTTAGTTGGAAATGAATCAAAGAAAAGGAATGATTTTTCTGTGTTAACTAGTAAATTAAAACTAATTGAAAATTTTAAATCAAGAGATGGATGATTTTTTCTAAAATTATATGCTTAAGGAAAGGACTTAGAAATTCATAAATAATAGTTCTATATTAGGCTATTAGGGGAAATTAGGTTGCTTTAGGTTGGATGCCTAATGTCTTAGGATTTGGTCCTACAAAGGACCCATGATTCCTTTCATTTTTCAATGGAAAAGTTAAGACCAGGAGAAGGATTTCTTTTAGATATCACAAAGTAGGTGAACCTGTATGTAGGAGATCAGGAGATAGCAGTTTTGAATTGAATCAATAGTAGATTTTTTTTTTCTGGGCAAGGCAAGTTGATTCTATTCTGAGCAGCAAATAAACAGTGAAGCCAAGTATCCTGATTCCAGGGCTAGGACTGAATCCTTTCTTTCACATTGCCATGGTTGGTGTCACAGAGGATAACTATTAAACAGCCATTCATCTCTGGAAGGGGCAGTTTTGGGTTGGTAATAGATGGACCATAGGTCTGATGTCTTCTGACATCTATGCTTGGGAACATTTGTCCTTCTTTCACAAAGGTGCTTGGGACAGCACCTTATCACTTCATTGTCTACATCCTGCATAGAAACGTGCACAGGTTTAGAACTGCAAGTGACCAACAAAAATATTTAGTTCAACCCTCTCATTTTATAGATAACAAAATTGAGGTTCAAGGAGGTTAATTGACTTGTCCAGACTTGTCCATGGTAACATAGATGTTGTTCAGTTGTGCCTGACTCTTTGTGGCCCCATTTCTGGTTTTCTTGGCAAAGATATTGGAGTAGTTTGGCACTTCCTTCTCCAGTCATTTTACAGATGAGGAAACTGAGGTAAGTGGGGTTAACGGACTTGCCCAGGGTCACACAGCTAGTAAAGGTCTGAAGTCAGATTTGAACTCAGGAATATGAGTCTGTCTGACTCCAGACCCAGCACTCCTAGTTGCCACCTAGCTTCCCCTAAAAGAACTTTAGCTCTGGAAAAGAAGTACCTGAATTTGATTCTTATATCTGTTACTTGTGTCACCTTGGCAAATCACCTAACCTTATCTAGGTCACAGTTTCTTAGTCTGTAAAAACAAAGCTGTTAAAACTGGTCTCTTCTAGCATTATACGATTAATATAGTAAAGTATTTTAGCCCTGTCCCTCAAACAGACTGGGTTAGTTGGATCTGAGACACCGTCATTCCCACCTTCCTTCTCCCCACACTTTCCCCCCCCCTCCTCAATCAATGAACAAATTTTATCTTTTGCGAGGGATAGGAGAGCGAGACATCTAAAGTGCCACAAGGGGGCAGCAACTCCCATACTGGAGGATCCTGAGACTGGGAAGGAAATTCCCCTATAAGCTATTGGGGCTGGGGCAGCTTTCAACTATCTCAGCTTCCACACAGAGAGAACAATAAGATTGGCTCCATTCCTGCTTAACCCTGCTTCAGTCTGGAATGGCCGGTCTACTCTTTGAGCCTCCTGTCACCAATTAGTGGAAGGAGCAACATGGGTGCCTGGGAGCTGGGCTCGGCCTCAGCCCCCTCAGGACTGTGCATTGTACCTTCAGAAGAACCATCCTGCCTGTTTTTGTTTTGTTGTTGTTTTAATTGCAGGGTACTGTGGGTTCTTGGAAAATGCTTATAGCTCCAGGAACCAGAAACCTGCATTGATTCATGGCACAGTGGTCTTGGGGGACCTGAATAAGACTATTGGTTCTAGGGTCCCCCTAAGATCATTGGAAGTGGCTAGGGAAGCAGGGTAGGGTCCTACAAAGGATGATGCCGGCTCTTTAGAGTCCCGTCCTCGCTAGAGAAGAAAGGAAAGCGAAGTGTTGTAGGGGAGAAAGGGTGGGCTTGGTCCTTTTGGAGCATTCCCCCTCGCCATTATCTGCGAAAGGAAAGTGGGAAGGGTAGGGGAGAGGGGGTATGACCAACGGCAGGTGATTCATTTGTGATCTCGTTTTTTCTCAGGTTTTCTTGACTTTTTTTTTAACCACTTGATGCTCGAGAAAACGAAAGCAGCCCTAGCTGAGAATGAGTTGCTTTTGAAACTTGTTCTAGGAGGAGGAAGGAACTCTGCCTTCCTCCCTGGAAGACAAGCAGCAAGAGGTCCCTCTGTAGGTGTAATAGACTCGGACTCATGACTGGGCGTCTTGTTACCCAGTAAAAACTGTCACTGACTAGCTTGTGCTTGCGGGGATTGGACGCTTCCTACAGTCTTGGTAGCTGGGAGGGATCCCTACTGAAGCTGATAACCTGTTTTGGGGAGACTGGGATACCTAGAACATCGAGAATTCTTGCAAGATAACCATGTGCATGCTTAGTCTGCCTGGATTGTTCAGAAGAAACAGATTGTTTCTTCCGGCCAGGTAGGTACAATAGTTGATTCACAATCTAATTACTTGGATTAATTTTTTAAATTCAGGAGTGAAGAGGCACTAGCTTCTAGAGAGCAACAAACAAACAAAAACGTTTTGGAAACTAATAACTGCTGCTTTCATGCTATTTTTATTCAACTTTTTCATTTATGGCACAGAAAAGTTAATCTCTTCCACAGGTATGTGCCATCTATGAAATAGAACACTTTTGTGTTGACTTGTGCACAAGAAAAAGCTTTTTTTTTTTTTTTTTTATAATCTCTTCTGGTTTTTCCTTCTAACGAATCTTCCTCGGAGATTCTCCACTTGACTTAAGATTTAAAAAAAAAAATGAATGCAACACTTAATTTTTTCTCTGAGGATGAAGAGATTGGTGATGGGGTGGATGGCAATTGGTGGCAATTGTTCTGGCTGAATTGAATCACTTGGTGATGTTTCCTGGGCTAGGTAGATGAACTTTAATTTGAAAGGTTTGGACAAGACTTGATTGTTTTACTGGCTGAGAAAGAAGATAAGCTTTAGAAGAAATCAGAATTTATCAGTGGTCCATTTCTACTGGCAAAGTGAAATTGACAGAGTAAGAATGTCATTCAGGTGAATAAATATTTTAATTTTTGGAAAACGAAAGTAAGTTTTCTAGTGGTCTCTTTTTTTGAGGGGAGGAAATCATAGTTCAGTATAGCCAAATGGCATATTTTTTTTTAAAAAAGAAACTTTATTTACCTTGCTACTGAGTAATTTAACCACATAGTTTTATGTCTATCTACATCTATCTATTTAGATAGATAGATAGCTAACTAGATAGATAGATAATGTGTATCTCAGAGTCTTATTTACCAAACTGAAAAGATTTCTTTTGGAGAAATTATTATGCTTGCTAACCATCTTTAAATATCAGTTTTTTACTCTGTATATATGAGATGCAGATAGGAGTAGTGAAGGGAATGCTTGATTTGATCATAAAGGTAAACTGCACATTTATTTATTTATTCTTTGATTAGGAATAGTCTTATTTTCTTATCAGCACTTAGCACAGTTAAGCACTTAAAAAATATTAATATTCCATCTTATGAGTGTACTTCGGTTATAAAGAAACTAATAGCTGTGGTCATTATCTTGCCTTTTCCTAAAAAAAAAAAAAAATAAAGTGTGTTGTTTTACAATCTAGTTGCTGGAAAAAAGAAAGGGGAAAGTTATATATTTAGTGAATAAACAAGTGTTATAAATAGAACAAGGCTTTGGATTTGGTGAGGTTCTCAGGGGTACTTTTAGTTAGAAGAAATGTCACCCCTTCAGAGCTTTATTTCTTTTATCCTTTTATCATATTTTCTGCTGCTGCTGTCCATAGGAGAAAAGGCCTAATTTTTGTTGAATATGACATTTTAGGCTTCAATATTATGAATTTTGAGAAAAATGTTTAAGCCATTAATGATTAATTAATTAATGTTTAACTTTGGGAAAATGTTTAAGCTGTTAATAACATTATAAGGAAATGATACATAGCATTAAAGGTATTGTTAGTTGAAAATTCCTGTTAGGACATTAATTTTTAGTTACTCATTTAATTAAGTTTCTTTTGTTTAAATCATTAGCTTTCCTGAGTTAAAATATTATACCTTTTGTTGTTCCCTGATTTCCATAATCCCACTGCAATCCTGGTATTTTAACTTTAATTTCATACTGTTTGATATAAAGAAGAGTGCCTGAAGTTATATTTAATTGAATGGTAGAGAGAAGACAGGTGTTGGAAAATGACAACTTTTAATGGAGAAATGCAAGGTTAAAATAAATGATGTGCATGTTTTGAACTGACTTAGGTATAAAATATATAAATATAATTTTATTCCTATTAGTCCCATTTTTATTCCTATTAGCCTTATTTTATTCACTGTGTTTATGCTTGGCCTTCTGAGTGGTACTTTCAGAACCAGGGGCCATTGTACAGAACACAGATTTGGGGGATTTTACATACAGTTTAAAACAATGCATTATATTTTCATTTTGACTGATTCATTGGTTTCTTGTAAAAGTGTTTGTGTTTCATGTACAGTGAATGACAGGAGAAATTTTTGTCTAAAATACTATTGCTGCCATATGTTTTACAACACAAAGGAAATATGAGAATATTCATATGAGAAGCCTGGGCAAGCCTAGAGGCTCAGGTGGGTCTACTTCAGCCACCAGATAGACTCCAGGGCAAGTGGTAGGACCAGGGCAGGAGCAGAACTCCGAATCTTTTATTCCCTTTCCAGGGGCAAGGAAAGTAAGGGTGAAAGGGACAAGAGAGTTTATAGTAGGAATTCTTAACATTTTCTTGTGCCAGACTCTTTGGTAGGCTGGGGAAGCCTATGGACTCCTCAGGATAGTGTTTTTAAATGTATAACAAAATGTAATTTACAAAGGAAATCTACCATATTGAAATAGTCATTAAAATAGGACATTCAAATATTTTCAAATACATATTAAAATGTGTATGTATGTGTATAACTCTCTCATCCCCCCAACTCACTGCCCATGAAAGTGACTTGGATTTGTCCAACAGCTTTACAAGAATCCAGTAGATTAGTCAGAGGACATTACTATCTGCTGTCTTGGCTGTTAGCTGAAGTGTAAGGGTTTATCTTTGAAACTGGAGGTATAATTATGCTTGAGGGTGCAGAAGAGAAAATCACATATAAAGTTTACTTGTATGTTTTCTTACCATCATAACTAGATGAAACTATGCTGGCAAACATGGTATTTGGGTTGAACAGTCAAAGATGGAGAATTTTAAAGAGTTCCTTTAAGCCATCCAATTAGACTCTGTGTTTTGCAGTGACAAGGAGAGGAGAGGCGGGCTGCAGGAGATAAAGGAACAAGCCTCTTTCATGCCTATTGATTCATTTGGATAATTTCTTGAGGAAAGGAATTGAAGGAGGCATAGACACAGAGGGTAGGAAAGAAGATGTTTGGAGAAAGGACTAGGGAACACTCATTTTCTATGTGTCTGAGGTAGAGAACACATAATTTTAACTCTGCAAAGGATAATGGACTTTGGATAATGGACATGCTGGACTTCAGGATTCCTCATATTTTTGCTACCAATACTACTTCTCCTTACCCACTTGCTGGTAAAAATTTAATACACTTCTCAACAGCATGCATTTCTTAATCTCCTATTATATGCCAGACCTTGTACTAAGTGTTGGGGATGAAAAGAAAGGCAAAAATCATGGTCTCTGCCCTCAAGAAACTCATATTCTAATGGAGGAGACAACATGCAGATAACTATGCCTGATACAGAGCTAATGAGAAATAATCTGGGAGAGAAGACAACTATTAGTTGTCTAATGTGAGAAGTGCTGGTTGAGATTGGAAAGGGGAGCTGGAAAAGACTTCTCAAAACTTCTAGGAAACTTGGACAGCAGTATGGAAGAAATTTGACTTAGAGAAACACTTCACACTTCATGACAATTGGATAAGTGGCCTAAATATAAATGGTCACATCACTAACAAATTAGAGAAAAGTGGAAAAATATTATGTATGAGGTCTATTGGCAAAAGAAAAATCCATGACAAAATAAAGAGAAAGAAAAAATAAACAATTTGGATTGTTTAGTTGTTTGGTTGTGATTCTTCATGACTCCATTTTTTTTTTTATAAATAGATTGGAGTGATTTGCCATTTCCTTCTCCAGTTTATTTTATAGGTGAGGAAACTGAGGCAAAGAGGATTAAGTGACTCACCCAGAGTCACAAATAGTGTCTGAGGCCACATTTGAACTTGGGTCCTCTTGACTCCAGGCCCAATACTCTATCCACTGAGCCACTTAGGTATCCAATTTGCATTACATAAAATTAAAAAGTTTTTGCACAGGCAAATCCAATGAAGCTAAGATTAAGAATGGAACAATTGTCTTGCGGCCCCGGGTGGGGGGAGGGGGCGGTGGGTCATTGCAAGTTTCTCTGATAAAGGTCTCATTTCTAAGATATAAGGTACTGATTCAAATTTATAAGGATAAGAGTCATTTTTCAACTGATAAATGGTCTAAGAACATTATGAACAGGCAGTTCTCAAATGGAGAAATCCAGGCTGGCTGTCTAGCTAGGTATCTGGAAAAAATGCACCATATTATTACTAATTAGAAAATGCAAATTAAAGCGAATCTGAGATTCTCTCATATAATCACAATGGCAAACATGCCAAAAAAGGAAAATGATAAATATTGGAGGGACTGTGGGAAAAGAGGAACACTGTATATTGTGCTACTGTTAGTGGACCTATGAATGGCTACAACCACTCTGGAAAACAATTTATAATTACAAATGAAATTACTAAAAGAGAGTGCATGTTCTTTGTCTCAGCTATACAGTAGTAGTCCTGTACTCAAAAGTGACCAAAGAAATAGGAAAACATCTGCTGGGTATGAAAATATTTTGGGTGACATTTTTTGGTGGCAAAAATTGAAAACTAAAGCGTTGTTTTTAAATTGAGGAATGGCTGAATAAGTTAAGGCACTTGAATGTGGTTGAATTCAATCACTTGTCAGGGTTGGAAAGCCCTGCCCTAAGGGGCAGAAGGTACTTACCCTTTCAAAGGAGGGTTTATTAAAGTTGGACTCTCAGGCCTCTTGCCCCTCTAAGGCTTGGATCCTTTTATCTACCCCAGATCCACACCCCACACGTGACAGCGCTGCTGAGCGGGATTAAGAGAGGGGAGGTAAATCGTAATTACAATGGCATGAAGACCCCAAGGTGTGGAGACATCAATCGGGAACCTCAGGCATCCCACGCAAGAAAGTTCTGAGCAATGCAACATCCCCTGGCCAGGGCCGGCACAATATGCTCTGACCTCCACGTGACCCAACCAATTCCCCAGCCTCAAACACATCCCTGTGTCTCAATGTTACCATTTGCAATCTGGCACTTATTTGTGACCCTTACAATTATTGTTCTGTAAGAAATGAAGAAGTAGGTTATTTCAAAGAGACATGATACAATTTATATGCACTGATGCAGATTTGAAGTGAAAAGAACCAGAAGAATAATATATGCTATCACATCTACATCATATAAATGAACAATTCTGAGGATTTTTATAAACTGATTTTTATTTTATTTTATTTCATTATTTATTTATTTATTATTATTTTATTATAAAAATTTTTATAAAATTTTTATAAATTTTTATAAACTGATGAGGGATGTAATTGTATCGAACCAGGAGAACTATTTACATAATAACAACATTGTAAAGACTAACAACTTTGAAATATCTAAGAACTATATGACTATTCATGACTAGGCAGAGATACTAGACTGGTTTACCATTTCTTTCTCTGTCTTATTTTTATGGATAAGGAAACTGAGGCAAACAGGGTTCAGTGACTTGCCCAGGGTTATGCAGCCAGTAAATGTCTGAGGCTGGATTTGAACTCAGGAAGATGAGTCTTCTTGACTCCAGGCAGGTCACTTTATCCACTGTGCAACCTAACTGCTCTATAGCAGCCTTTGCACATAGTAGGTGCTTAATAAATGTTTACTGTATTGTTTTTTTAAATGCAGGTATAAAATATCACAACAGCATAATTATTCACTTCACAACTTTTTTTCTGATTAAATAAATAGTAATAATAAAAACATTGCAGGTAAAACAAATTTAAATATCATATAAGAACTATATGACCATCAATGGTTAGGCAGAGATATTGGAGTGTTTTACCATTTCCTTCTCCATCTTGTTTTTACAGATGAGGAAACTGAGACAAATGGAGTTAAGTGACTTGACCAGGGTCACTATATATTTAGCTCTATATGATAGGAACAATAAACAATAAAAATAATATTCACAATAACCCTACATAAGGAAAGCTATTGTTCTTTTCTCAGATTAAGAAAAATTAGAAAATAATATGCCTTGCTAAAATAAGAGACTCATTACCTTTAATATGTATTCATTTTGTATACTATCATATCAGTAATGCACTTGATATGTATCTCTGCTCCCACTATTAGTTTTCCCATAAGATTTGCATACATCTGATACAACAGCTACCTAACTATATACCATGCTAAGTTCCCTTCATCTGTCTCTATCTCTGTCATCTCTATCTTTCTCTCTCTTATTTTTAAATAAGAAATTGATGCTGTATTTTTTCTACTGTTAAATCATGTTTTTTATTGTTCTTACAGTCACTGTGGTCAATTCTATTCATACTTGCATTCCTGGTATGACATTATTATGTTTCTTGATCATTGTTTGATTTAAGATGAAATTTAGGTTTTTTTCCTGAAGAAGGCGTGTGGGACCTGGTTGATCTTCCTCAGTTCTCAGCTTTCTTTTTTTTTTTTTTTATTGTAAAAGGTTTTCTTTTTTTTCTTTTCATATCAAATAATTGTTTTGACTAAATTCTTTGTTTTTCATCCAGTGGCTTTGATTTGAGTAGACAGAGCCGTAATAACCATTATGTTCCCTCACAGTGAAGTCTTCCCTAAACCAAATGATTCCATAAAATGTGCATCTAGACAAGCTGTAGAAGAAAATTTGAGTCTTCATAATTCTGAAGCATAACTAGAAGAACCATTTACAGGTAGTCTATTTTCTTGATTTTGCACCACTTCTATATGAGACAGATGGTTCTGAACATATTCCTTGTTGAGGGATACTTCTGTGGCACCAACTTATAGAATGTAACAAGCATAAGATGGAAAACATATTTTTGAAAGTCACAAAGTTTTTGCCTAGAAACCTCCCTATAATACAGTAAAAATAGCTGTTCACAGCAAAACATTTTGATTAAACCAAATCTTAAATAATTGCCTGGCATGCCTCAATATTGAACTAACAGGATTTTAGAATTTCAGATTCAAAAGGGACCTTTGGGACCACTTGCTCCATTTTCCTCATTGCACAGCTGATGAAAGAGAAATGAAACTACTTAGCTAAGGTTATACAGCTTACAGATGGTAGAGATGAGACTTGAACTCAGATTTCCTACCTCCTAGACAAATCACTTTTCCTTATTTTAGCAAAAATATCAGATGTTGAAAATAAATTTGTAGAGTTCATACATGAACTACAACAAAATATTGCAAAGATTTATAATTCTTGGGCACTCCATTTTTCTTTCTTTCAATCATTTTGTATCTTTCCATATTTTTTTCCTAGATCTTCATATTTCTTTTTTTTAATATTTTATTTTATTTATTTTAGTTTACATCATTCATTGCCACGAGATTTTGAGTTACAAATTTTCTCCCCATCTTTCCCCTACCCTCCCCCCTCAAAACAGCCATCCCCTTGTATAACCCCTCCCCCAATCTAATCTCTCCTATGTCCTC
>JAQQSV010001618.1:26503-53105 GCA_028646515.1 Pseudochirops corinnae
AATCTAGAATTTAAAGTTCTATAATCAAATGTTAAAAATATATATGTATATATATATATATATATATATATATATATATATACAATTATTATTACTATTATTATTGTTATTAACTACATCCAACTGGAACTTAAGATACACAAGCTCTGTGGAAGGGAGATCCATCCTGCCCTATCAGAAAGTTAGAGGACTGATGGGGGAGGACATAGGAGAGATTAGATTGGGGGAGGGGTTATACAAGGGGATGGCTGTTTTGAGGGGGGAGGGTAGGGGAAAGATGGGGAGAAAATTTGTAACTCAAAATCTCGTGGCAATGAATGATGTAAACTAAAATAAATAAAATAAAATATTAAAAAAAAGAAATATGAAGATCTAGGAAAAAAATATGGAAAGATACAAAATGATTGAAAGAAAGAAAAATGGAGTGCCCAAGAATTATAAATCTTTGCAATATTTTGTTGTAGTTCATGTATGAACTCTACAAATTTATTTTCAACATCTGATATTTTTGCTAAAATAAGGAAAAGTGATTTGTCTAGGAGGTAGGAAATCTGAGTTCAAGTCTCATCTCTACCATCTGTAAGCTGTATAACCTTAGCTAAGTAGTTTCATTTCTCTTTCATCAGCTGTGCAATGAGGAAAATGGAGCAAGTGGTCCCAAAGGTCCCTTTTGAATCTGAAATTCTAAAATCCTGTTAGTTCAATATTGAGGCATGCCAGGCAATTATTTAAGATTTGGTTTAATCAAAATGTTTTGCTGTGAACAGCTATTTTTACTGTATTATAGGGAGGTTTCTAGGCAAAAACTTTGTGACTTTCAAAAATATGTTTTCCATCTTATGCTTGTTACATTCTATAAGTTGGTGCCACAGAAGTATCCCTCAACAAGGAATATGTTCAGAACCATCTGTCTCATATAGAAGTGGTGCAAAATCAAGAAAATAGACTACCTGTAAATGGTTCTTCTAGTTATGCTTCAGAATTATGAAGACTCAAATTTTCTTCTACAGCTTGTCTAGATGCACATTTTATGGAATCATTTGGTTTAGGGAAGACTTCACTGTGAGGGAACATAATGGTTATTACGGCTCTGTCTACTCAAATCAAAGCCACTGGATGAAAAACAAAGAATTTAGTCAAAACAATTATTTGATATGAAAAGAAAAAAAAGAAAACCTTTTACAATAAAAAAAAAAAAAAAGAAAGCTGAGAACTGAGGAAGATCAACCAGGTCCCACACGCCTTCTTCAGGAAAAAAACCTAAATTTCATCTTAAATCAAACAATGATCAAGAAACATAATAATGTCATACCAGGAATGCAAGTATGAATAGAATTGACCACAGTGACTGTAAGAACAATAAAAAACATGATTTAACAGTAGAAAAAATACAGCATCAATTTCTTATTTAAAAATAAGAGAGAGAAAGATAGAGATGACAGAGATAGAGACAGATGAAGGGAACTTAGCATGGTATATAGTTAGGTAGCTGTTGTATCAGATGTATGCAAATCTTATGGGAAAACTAATAGTGGGAGCAGAGATACATATCAAGTGCATTACTGATATGATAGTATACAAAATGAATACATATTAAAGGTAATGAGTCTCTTATTTTAGCAAGGCATATTATTTTCTAATTTTTCTTAATCTGAGAAAAGAACAATAGCTTTCCTTATGTAGGGTTATTGTGAATATTATTTTTATTGTTTATTGTTCCTATCATATAGAGCTAAATATATAGTGACCCTGGTCAAGTCACTTAACTCCATTTGTCTCAGTTTCCTCATCTGTAAAAACAAGATGGAGAAGGAAATGGTAAAACACTCCAATATCTCTGCCTAACCATTGATGGTCATATAGTTCTTATATGATATTTAAATTTGTTTTACCTGCAATGTTTTTATTATTACTATTTATTTAATCAGAAAAAAAGTTGTGAAGTGAATAATTATGCTGTTGTGATATTTTATACCTGCATTTAAAAAAACAATACAGTAAACATTTATTAAGCACCTACTATGTGCAAAGGCTGCTATAGAGCAGTTAGGTTGCACAGTGGATAAAGTGACCTGCCTGGAGTCAAGAAGACTCATCTTCCTGAGTTCAAATCCAGCCTCAGACATTTACTGGCTGCATAACCCTGGGCAAGTCACTGAACCCTGTTTGCCTCAGTTTCCTTATCCATAAAAATAAGACAGAGAAAGAAATGGTAAACCAGTCTAGTATCTCTGCCTAGTCATGAATAGTCATATAGTTCTTAGATATTTCAAAGTTGTTAGTCTTTACAATGTTGTTATTATGTAAATAGTTCTCCTGGTTCGATACAATTACATCCCTCATCAGTTTATAAAAATTTATAAAAATTTTATAAAAATTTTTATAATAAAATAATAATAAATAAATAAATAATGAAATAAAATAAAATAAAAATCAGTTTATAAAAATCCTCAGAATTGTTCATTTATATGATGTAGATGTGATAGCATATATTATTCTTCTGGTTCTTTTCACTTCAAATCTGCATCAGTGCATATAAATTGTATCATGTCTCTTTGAAATAACCTACTTCTTCATTTCTTACAGAACAATAATTGTAAGGGTCACAAATAAGTGCCAGATTGCAAATGGTAACATTGAGACACAGGGATGTGTTTGAGGCTGGGGAATTGGTTGGGTCACGTGGAGGTCAGAGCATATTGTGCCGGCCCTGGCCAGGGGATGTTGCATTGCTCAGAACTTTCTTGCGTGGGATGCCTGAGGTTCCCGATTGATGTCTCCACACCTTGGGGTCTTCATGCCATTGTAATTACGATTTACCTCCCCTCTCTTAATCCCGCTCAGCAGCGCTGTCACGTGTGGGGTGTGGATCTGGGGTAGATAAAAGGATCCAAGCCTTAGAGGGGCAAGAGGCCTGAGAGTCCAACTTTAATAAACCCTCCTTTGAAAGGGTAAGTACCTTCTGCCCCTTAGGGCAGGGCTTTCCAACCCTGACAAGTGATTGAATTCAACCACATTCAAGTGCCTTAACTTATTCAGCCATTCCTCAATTTAAAAACAACGCTTTAGTTTTCAATTTTTGCCACCAAAAAATGTCACCCAAAATATTTTCATACCCAGCAGATGTTTTCCTATTTCTTTGGTCACTTTTGAGTACAGGACTACTACTGTATAGCTGAGACAAAGAACATGCACTCTCTTTTAGTAATTTCATTTGTAATTATAAATTGTTTTCCAGAGTGGTTGTAGCCATTCATAGGTCCACTAACAGTAGCACAATATACAGTGTTCCTCTTTTCCCACAGTCCCTCCAATATTTATCATTTTCCTTTTTTGGCATGTTTGCCATTGTGATTATATGAGAGAATCTCAGATTCGCTTTAATTTGCATTTTCTAATTAGTAATAATATGGTGCATTTTTTCCAGATACCTAGCTAGACAGCCAGCCTGGATTTCTCCATTTGAGAACTGCCTGTTCATAATGTTCTTAGACCATTTATCAGTTGAAAAATGACTCTTATCCTTATAAATTTGAATCAGTACCTTATATCTTAGAAATGAGACCTTTATCAGAGAAACTTGCAATGACCCACCGCCCCCTCCCCCCACCCGGGGCCGCAAGACAATTGTTCCATTCTTAATCTTAGCTTCATTGGATTTGCCTGTGCAAAAACTTTTTAATTTTATGTAATGCAAATTGGATACCTAAGTGGCTCAGTGGATAGAGTATTGGGCCTGGAGTCAAGAGGACCCAAGTTCAAATGTGGCCTCAGACACTATTTGTGACTCTGGGTGAGTCACTTAATCCTCTTTGCCTCAGTTTCCTCACCTATAAAATAAACTGGAGAAGGAAATGGCAAATCACTCCAATCTATTTATAAAAAAAAAAATGGAGTCATGAAGAATCACAACCAAACAACTAAACAATCCAAATTGTTTATTTTTTCTTTCTCTTTATTTTGTCATGGATTTTTCTTTTGCCAATAGACCTCATACATAATATTTTTCCACTTTTCTCTAATTTGTTAGTGATGTGACCATTTATATTTAGGCCACTTATCCAATTGTCATGAAGTGTGAAGTGTTTCTCTAAGTCAAATTTCTTCCATACTGCTGTCCAAGTTTCCTAGAAGTTTTGAGAAGTCTTTTCCAGCTCCCCTTTCCAATCTCAACCAGCACTTCTCACATTAGACAACTAATAGTTGTCTTCTCTCCCAGATTATTTCTCATTAGCTCTGTATCAGGCATAGTTATCTGCATGTTGTCTCCTCCATTAGAATATGAGTTTCTTGAGGGCAGAGACCATGATTTTTGCCTTTCTTTTCATCCCCAACACTTAGTACAAGGTCTGGCATATAATAGGAGATTAAGAAATGCATGCTGTTGAGAAGTGTATTAAATTTTTACCAGCAAGTGGGTAAGGAGAAGTAGTATTGGTAGCAAAAATATGAGGAATCCTGAAGTCCAGCATGTCCATTATCCAAAGTCCATTATCCTTTGCAGAGTTAAAATTATGTGTTCTCTACCTCAGACACATAGAAAATGAGTGTTCCCTAGTCCTTTCTCCAAACATCTTCTTTCCTACCCTCTGTGTCTATGCCTCCTTCAATTCCTTTCCTCAAGAAATTATCCAAATGAATCAATAGGCATGAAAGAGGCTTGTTCCTTTATCTCCTGCAGCCCGCCTCTCCTCTCCTTGTCACTGCAAAACACAGAGTCTAATTGGATGGCTTAAAGGAACTCTTTAAAATTCTCCATCTTTGACTGTTCAACCCAAATACCATGTTTGCCAGCATAGTTTCATCTAGTTATGATGGTAAGAAAACATACAAGTAAACTTTATATGTGATTTTCTCTTCTGCACCCTCAAGCATAATTATACCTCCAGTTTCAAAGATAAACCCTTACACTTCAGCTAACAGCCAAGACAGCAGATAGTAATGTCCTCTGACTAATCTACTGGATTCTTGTAAAGCTGTTGGACAAATCCAAGTCACTTTCATGGGCAGTGAGTTGGGGGGATGAGAGAGTTATACACATACATACACATTTTAATATGTATTTGAAAATATTTGAATGTCCTATTTTAATGACTATTTCAATATGGTAGATTTCCTTTGTAAATTACATTTTGTTATACATTTAAAAACACTATCCTGAGGAGTCCATAGGCTTCCCCAGCCTACCAAAGAGTCTGGCACAAGAAAATGTTAAGAATTCCTACTATAAACTCTCTTGTCCCTTTCACCCTTACTTTCCTTGCCCCTGGAAAGGGAATAAAAGATTCGGAGTTCTGCTCCTGCCCTGGTCCTACCACTTGCCCTGGAGTCTATCTGGTGGCTGAAGTAGACCCACCTGAGCCTCTAGGCTTGCCCAGGCTTCTCATATGAATATTCTCATATTTCCTTTGTGTTGTAAAACATATGGCAGCAATAGTATTTTAGACAAAAATTTCTCCTGTCATTCACTGTACATGAAACACAAACACTTTTACAAGAAACCAATGAATCAGTCAAAATGAAAATATAATGCATTGTTTTAAACTGTATGTAAAATCCCCCAAATCTGTGTTCTGTACAATGGCCCCTGGTTCTGAAAGTACCACTCAGAAGGCCAAGCATAAACACAGTGAATAAAATAAGGCTAATAGGAATAAAAATGGGACTAATAGGAATAAAATTATATTTATATATTTTATACCTAAGTCAGTTCAAAACATGCACATCATTTATTTTAACCTTGCATTTCTCCATTAAAAGTTGTCATTTTCCAACACCTGTCTTCTCTCTACCATTCAATTAAATATAACTTCAGGCACTCTTCTTTATATCAAACAGTATGAAATTAAAGTTAAAATACCAGGATTGCAGTGGGATTATGGAAATCAGGGAACAACAAAAGGTATAATATTTTAACTCAGGAAAGCTAATGATTTAAACAAAAGAAACTTAATTAAATGAGTAACTAAAAATTAATGTCCTAACAGGAATTTTCAACTAACAATACCTTTAATGCTATGTATCATTTCCTTATAATGTTATTAACAGCTTAAACATTTTCCCAAAGTTAAACATTAATTAATTAATCATTAATGGCTTAAACATTTTTCTCAAAATTCATAATATTGAAGCCTAAAATGTCATATTCAACAAAAATTAGGCCTTTTCTCCTATGGACAGCAGCAGCAGAAAATATGATAAAAGGATAAAAGAAATAAAGCTCTGAAGGGGTGACATTTCTTCTAACTAAAAGTACCCCTGAGAACCTCACCAAATCCAAAGCCTTGTTCTATTTATAACACTTGTTTATTCACTAAATATATAACTTTCCCCTTTCTTTTTTCCAGCAACTAGATTGTAAAACAACACACTTTATTTTTTTTTTTTTTTAGGAAAAGGCAAGATAATGACCACAGCTATTAGTTTCTTTATAACCGAAGTACACTCATAAGATGGAATATTAATATTTTTTAAGTGCTTAACTGTGCTAAGTGCTGATAAGAAAATAAGACTATTCCTAATCAAAGAATAAATAAATAAATGTGCAGTTTACCTTTATGATCAAATCAAGCATTCCCTTCACTACTCCTATCTGCATCTCATATATACAGAGTAAAAAACTGATATTTAAAGATGGTTAGCAAGCATAATAATTTCTCCAAAAGAAATCTTTTCAGTTTGGTAAATAAGACTCTGAGATACACATTATCTATCTATCTAGTTAGCTATCTATCTATCTAAATAGATAGATGTAGATAGACATAAAACTATGTGGTTAAATTACTCAGTAGCAAGGTAAATAAAGTTTCTTTTTTAAAAAAAAATATGCCATTTGGCTATACTGAACTATGATTTCCTCCCCTCAAAAAAAGAGACCACTAGAAAACTTACTTTCGTTTTCCAAAAATTAAAATATTTATTCACCTGAATGACATTCTTACTCTGTCAATTTCACTTTGCCAGTAGAAATGGACCACTGATAAATTCTGATTTCTTCTAAAGCTTATCTTCTTTCTCAGCCAGTAAAACAATCAAGTCTTGTCCAAACCTTTCAAATTAAAGTTCATCTACCTAGCCCAGGAAACATCACCAAGTGATTCAATTCAGCCAGAACAATTGCCACCAATTGCCATCCACCCCATCACCAATCTCTTCATCCTCAGAGAAAAAATTAAGTGTTGCATTCATTTTTTTTTTTAAATCTTAAGTCAAGTGGAGAATCTCCGAGGAAGATTCGTTAGAAGGAAAAACCAGAAGAGATTATAAAAAAAAAAAAAAAAAAGCTTTTTCTTGTGCACAAGTCAACACAAAAGTGTTCTATTTCATAGATGGCACATACCTGTGGAAGAGATTAACTTTTCTGTGCCATAAATGAAAAAGTTGAATAAAAATAGCATGAAAGCAGCAGTTATTAGTTTCCAAAACGTTTTTGTTTGTTTGTTGCTCTCTAGAAGCTAGTGCCTCTTCACTCCTGAATTTAAAAAATTAATCCAAGTAATTAGATTGTGAATCAACTATTGTACCTACCTGGCCGGAAGAAACAATCTGTTTCTTCTGAACAATCCAGGCAGACTAAGCATGCACATGGTTATCTTGCAAGAATTCTCGATGTTCTAGGTATCCCAGTCTCCCCAAAACAGGTTATCAGCTTCAGTAGGGATCCCTCCCAGCTACCAAGACTGTAGGAAGCGTCCAATCCCCGCAAGCACAAGCTAGTCAGTGACAGTTTTTACTGGGTAACAAGACGCCCAGTCATGAGTCCGAGTCTATTACACCTACAGAGGGACCTCTTGCTGCTTGTCTTCCAGGGAGGAAGGCAGAGTTCCTTCCTCCTCCTAGAACAAGTTTCAAAAGCAACTCATTCTCAGCTAGGGCTGCTTTCGTTTTCTCGAGCATCAAGTGGTTAAAAAAAAAGTCAAGAAAACCTGAGAAAAAACGAGATCACAAATGAATCACCTGCCGTTGGTCATACCCCCTCTCCCCTACCCTTCCCACTTTCCTTTCGCAGATAATGGCGAGGGGGAATGCTCCAAAAGGACCAAGCCCACCCTTTCTCCCCTACAACACTTCGCTTTCCTTTCTTCTCTAGCGAGGACGGGACTCTAAAGAGCCGGCATCATCCTTTGTAGGACCCTACCCTGCTTCCCTAGCCACTTCCAATGATCTTAGGGGGACCCTAGAACCAATAGTCTTATTCAGGTCCCCCAAGACCACTGTGCCATGAATCAATGCAGGTTTCTGGTTCCTGGAGCTATAAGCATTTTCCAAGAACCCACAGTACCCTGCAATTAAAACAACAACAAAACAAAAACAGGCAGGATGGTTCTTCTGAAGGTACAATGCACAGTCCTGAGGGGGCTGAGGCCGAGCCCAGCTCCCAGGCACCCATGTTGCTCCTTCCACTAATTGGTGACAGGAGGCTCAAAGAGTAGACCGGCCATTCCAGACTGAAGCAGGGTTAAGCAGGAATGGAGCCAATCTTATTGTTCTCTCTGTGTGGAAGCTGAGATAGTTGAAAGCTGCCCCAGCCCCAATAGCTTATAGGGGAATTTCCTTCCCAGTCTCAGGATCCTCCAGTATGGGAGTTGCTGCCCCCTTGTGGCACTTTAGATGTCTCGCTCTCCTATCCCTCGCAAAAGATAAAATTTGTTCATTGATTGAGGAGGGGGGGGGAAAGTGTGGGGAGAAGGAAGGTGGGAATGACGGTGTCTCAGATCCAACTAACCCAGTCTGTTTGAGGGACAGGGCTAAAATACTTTACTATATTAATCGTATAATGCTAGAAGAGACCAGTTTTAACAGCTTTGTTTTTACAGACTAAGAAACTGTGACCTAGATAAGGTTAGGTGATTTGCCAAGGTGACACAAGTAACAGATATAAGAATCAAATTCAGGTACTTCTTTTCCAGAGCTAAAGTTCTTTTAGGGGAAGCTAGGTGGCAACTAGGAGTGCTGGGTCTGGAGTCAGACAGACTCATATTCCTGAGTTCAAATCTGACTTCAGACCTTTACTAGCTGTGTGACCCTGGGCAAGTCCGTTAACCCCACTTACCTCAGTTTCCTCATCTGTAAAATGACTGGAGAAGGAAGTGCCAAACTACTCCAATATCTTTGCCAAGAAAACCAGAAATGGGGCCACAAAGAGTCAGGCACAACTGAACAACATCTATGTTACCATGGACAAGTCTGGACAAGTCAATTAACCTCCTTGAACCTCAATTTTGTTATCTATAAAATGAGAGGGTTGAACTAAATATTTTTGTTGGTCACTTGCAGTTCTAAACCTGTGCACGTTTCTATGCAGGATGTAGACAATGAAGTGATAAGGTGCTGTCCCAAGCACCTTTGTGAAAGAAGGACAAATGTTCCCAAGCATAGATGTCAGAAGACATCAGACCTATGGTCCATCTATTACCAACCCAAAACTGCCCCTTCCAGAGATGAATGGCTGTTTAATAGTTATCCTCTGTGACACCAACCATGGCAATGTGAAAGAAAGGATTCAGTCCTAGCCCTGGAATCAGGATACTTGGCTTCACTGTTTATTTGCTGCTCAGAATAGAATCAACTTGCCTTGCCCAGAAAAAAAAAATCTACTATTGATTCAATTCAAAACTGCTATCTCCTGATCTCCTACATACAGGTTCACCTACTTTGTGATATCTAAAAGAAATCCTTCTCCTGGTCTTAACTTTTCCATTGAAAAATGAAAGGAATCATGGGTCCTTTGTAGGACCAAATCCTAAGACATTAGGCATCCAACCTAAAGCAACCTAATTTCCCCTAATAGCCTAATATAGAACTATTATTTATGAATTTCTAAGTCCTTTCCTTAAGCATATAATTTTAGAAAAAATCATCCATCTCTTGATTTAAAATTTTCAATTAGTTTTAATTTACTAGTTAACACAGAAAAATCATTCCTTTTCTTTGATTCATTTCCAACTAAGTTCCAACTATGTTCAGGGTAGGCTTACTGTCCTTAAACAGCTTACAATCTAGAAATGAAGATAAATTAGGTACAGAATATAATTCAGTGACTACATAAACAAGGTACAAATTTTTATGAGAAAGCAAAGGAGGGACTGAAAGTTTAGAGGGGATAGAGGTGACAGGGAGGACTTCACGGAAGGTGTAGCCTTTTGAGATGAAACTTGAAGGATCTGATAGAATTTGAATAGGTGAAGAGAGGAGGGTGCAGGCATTCCAAGGAAAGGGGATGCCATTAGAAAAGGACACTGAGGCAGGAAAGCATAGAACTTATTTGGATGATGTCTGTTTTGGTTGAAACACAGGGTATCCATGTAAAAGTAATAAAAGCCTGCAAAGATAGGCTGGATGAGGGAATAGAGGACTTTCAGTGTTAAGGCTAGGGGAGTTGGGCTTGTTAATAATAGTTAGCTACTGAATATTTTTTGTTTGTTTGTTTTGAAAGGTTATATGACATAATAGAAAGAATGTTGACCTGGAGTCAGAAGACCTGGTTTTGCTTCTTGACACTAACCCTTTGAGACCACTAGATGACCCAGTAGATAGAGCTCTTGGCTTGGAATCATAGACACTCATTTTTATGAGTTTGTACCTGACCCAAGACACTGGGTAAGTCACTTAACCTTTTTTTTTTTTTGCCTCAGTTTCTTATCTGTAAAATAAGCTGGAAAAGAAAATGACAAAGCACTCCAGTATTTTTGGCAAGAAATCACCAAAATGGGGTCACAGAAGATCTGAAACAACTGAACAAAAACTTATCCTTTGACAGTTTCAGTTTCTTTGTTTATAAAATGGGAATAATTCTTAGACCACCCACCTCGTAGGGCTGTTATGAAGAAAACTCAAGCAATCTATAATTTTTTATGGAAGGTGAGAGAATATCATGATCAGTGTGTTGAAGACAACTTGTACTGAGTATAAAATTTTCAGCATTTACACCTTGTAACTTAAGGGTGGATGGCCTTTTGTGTTCTCCTGACCGTTTTGAGATTCAGGGGTGGGAAGCCTTTGAGTGATTGACCAAATGAATGTACTTTGTGATTGGAGACTAATCTCCATTTGAGAAGAGACTTTTGACTGATTAAATGAATGTACTGTCTAGGGGTGGAGTAGTAACTGGATTGAATGGAGAACTTACTTGCTAAAGGAACAAGTTACACTGTGTTTTGACTTTCTCTGTTCTGTGAATGTTTGCTGAATAAATGGGGTTTACTATGCTGGTATTCCGAACTTTGGAAGTTGCCTTTGCTTGACATTACACTCACAAATGTTTTGTTTTTGCAAAGCACTTCAACAAATGTTTATTGAATTCTACTATGTACAAGAGCCTATACCTTGGCCTCAGGAAGCTACAAAGATTCATATCAGTCCCTTCCTTCTGGGTGCAAGAGCTTAAGTCTAGTATTGGGGAATAGACTTAAAATCGGAGAAAATTCTATCACAGGAGAGACAGAGGCTAGAGAACTCAAAGGAATAGGAGACTGCTCAGTACTTGAATTTTAAAAGATGATAGGAAATATAATACTTCAACCCAAAGACATGAGGTGTCAAATGATAGCTCAAGGCTATTTTAAAATCTCTAGGAATTTTCATGGATGCATGCCCATTACTATTAAAAACACTAGAGAATTTAGGAATAAATGGAGTATTCTTTAAAATAATAAGTAGCTACTATCAAAAACTGTTATAATGGGGATAAGATCAGGGATAAAACAAGAGCATCCACTATCACCACTGTTATTCAATATTGTACTAGAAATGCTAGCTTTAGCAATAAGAGAAGAAAAAGAAATTGAAGGAATTAGAATAGGCAAAGAAGAAACTAAATTATCACTCTTTGCAGATGATATGATGATATACTTAGTAAATTCCAAAGAATCATCTAAAAACTACTTGAAATAATTGTATCATCAATGCAGTATTCACAATGCCTACAGTAGCTATAAGTATGCTGATATGGTTATTAATCGCAAAATGTAACAGGCTCTCTACATAAGAAATATAGCTATAGCATTCATTTAAATACCAGAAAACTGAGTCCCAAAACCAGTAAGTCAAAGCCAACACAGTAGTTATGAAGTTGGCACATGTAGTTAAAGTAGTAAACACCCACATTCTCTAGCCTTCAAAACAGGACAGGCTACCTCAGGCAAAGATCCTCCTTTCCTCACTCACGACAACTGCTCAGCTTCCAGGCAGCTTGCTCCCAGCAGTTCCAGTCCCTGGCAGTCCTCAGCAGGAGTCCTTAGCAGAGATTCTGGCAGGCTCAAAGAAAAAGGAGTTCGCACCACAACCACAGCCACTGTGTCTTCCGCTGCTTCCAGTCAGCACCACACGGAGACTAGCTTGGTTCCTGTGTTCTTTTGCTCCACCCCTTCTTGCTACATCAGCAAGTTCAAGGGGCATGGAAGATCTTCAAATCCCAGTATTGTTACAATAATTAACAATTTTAATGAAGTTGTAGCATATAAAATGAATCCACATAAATCATCAGTATTTCTATATATTACTAGCAAAGACCAGGAGCAAGAGATATTCCATTTAAAAGTAACTGTAGATAACATAAAATATTTGATAGTCTACTTGCCAGGACAAACCCAGGAACATAATTGAACACAATTACAAAACATTTCTCACGCAAATAAAGTCAGGCCTAAATAACTGGAAAAATATCAGTTGCTCCTAGGTAGGTTAAGCTAATATAATAAAAATGACAGTCTTACCTAAACTAATTTACTTTTCAGTGCCATGCCAATCCAACTATCAAAAAATTATGTCATAGAACTAGCAAATATATTAACAAAATTCATCTGGAAGGAACAAAGTTCCAGAATATCAAGGGAATTAATGAAAAGAAAAGCAAATGAAGGTGGACTAGCCATATCAGATCTAAAACTGTATTATAAAGCAGCAATCATCAAAACTACTTGATACTGACTAAGAAACCTTGGAGTAGATATCACCCTAAATCACTGAGAGGTTGTAATAGTAATGAAATTTGAAAATCCCTTTGTATTGCCAAGCTGACAGGTACTTAGCACCTAGTTTCAAATTAAGCCTCTAAAGAAACAAGAGGTATGAAGCCCTGTTGCTGATGTAACAAGAAGGGGCTGAACAGGACTGAACAGGAAGGAGCTAATACCTATATAAGGAAGAGCACAAGCTGGACAGTCATAACATCTTGGGATAAGTAGCTGCTGGTGTGTGTGTGTGTGTGTGTGTGTGTCTCAGTGAGCATCTGGAGGCTGGGCTGCTACTGCTGGACTGAAGACTGAACTGAGAATTGAGAAGAACTGAGAAGAGAAATGAGAACTGACACAGAACTCAGACTTGTGGTGGCAAAACTTGAACTTGTGGTGGCAAGACTTTCAAGGGCCAGCTGGACCTGCAGAAGACTAAGGAAGCATGACTGTGATGCTGGTATTTTGTACAAATGTTGTTATGGCTTTGTTAATGTGTATGAATGTTATTGTGGCTTTGAGTCAAGATGAAAAGACCTCTCCGTGGATACTGAGAAATGATGTATGAAATTTTAATTTACTTGTGACCTAGGGGTAGATGGCTTTTGTACTTTCCACTACCTCTTAAGAGAGCACTGAGTAGTGACTGATGAAATTGTAATTTAATTGCACCCTATGGATGGAGGGCTTTGGCTTTTGTACTTTGTGTCCATTAAGGAGGCAAGCTTCCTTGAGGATGATTGAATAATTGAGTTACTAAATGATTGTACTTTGTTGAAATCTATGTGACCACTTTGGTGAAAATTATGTGGCTATTTTAGTGACAAGTTGTTGAGTTGTGACATGGTGAATTGTGTATTTTGATTTTCTGTGATAAGTTGTAATATTGTAAATGCTGTACCTTGATTTTCTGTGAATGTTTTACTCTGATTTGTTATTGAATAAATAGGTAGTTCACTATACTATATAATCAGAACCTTGAAAGCTGTTCACAGCAGCAGTCATCTGGAAAGCTGCTTGTGCCTGGCTTTACACAGGTTTGAGGCCTGTTAGTTGCCCTCAACCTGGTTTAGTCTGTTTGCAGATGGCTTAATGGGATATGGTAATTGTATACTACAGCTTCGTGGAGCCACATGTGAGACTTGGGCATTATAGTATAATGGAAAGATCACTGAACTTGGAATCCAAATAACTTTGGTGAGACTCTCTACCCTACATTCTACTGCTAAAGTAATTTTCCTTAAATATCATTCTGACCATGGGACTCTTACTCAGCCAACTCCAGTGACTTCCTATTGCTTCTAGGATAAAATGCAAATGCTTGTGTTTAGTTTTTAGAGCCTCACTCCTAGCCTTAACTTTTTTAACCTCATTGAATATTGCAAACCACTCCAGTATCTTTTTCTAAGAAAACTCCAAAATGGGGTAGTGGAGAGTCAGACACAACTGAAATGATGAACAACAATAAAATATATTTATGTGTGTCTACACACACACACACACACACACACACGCACACACGTATATGTATATACTATATATATATGTGTATATGTTATGATCCCCTACTCTATTGTAAGGATGAGGTACTGTGATTAAGGAAGACCTTTCCTAGTTCCCTGGGCCAGTTGCTTTAAATAAGGGTTTAAGAAATAGGTTCTAGAGGAATAAAACATAGTAGCTCTCGTTAGTCAAATCTGTAGAAAGGGAGCTAGGACTGAATTTGCATTTAGGCCAAGACAGGGCAGAAGGAAATTAAGTATGAAAGAGTCCAAGCAGAGTTGATTGAGTGTCCTGGTGTTGTACAAAACCTTTAAAAGCAGATAAGGGAAAGATCGCTACTATTAGGGAGTAGAGAATGTGGGATTAAAGATCATGGAGCCAGGTATTTGAACTGAGCCTTGAAAGATGGGTAGATTTCAGTAGAGATAGGGTAGGAGGGAAGGCAATTCCAGGTATAATGTACAGTTTGAGCCAACACTCAATAGTAGGAAATTGCAGCCCAATTTGGGAGATGCCAGATGTTCCAGTTTGCTCAGATTTTTCTCTTAATAATAATAATACCTTATCTATGGAATTTTTGCTCTTTAAAGGATTTACTTGAACATTATTTCATTCGATCCTTAAAACAACCTGTTGTGACCATATGGGCACAATCAGGATGGCACAATAGTTGATTTGTGTAGCAGGAAGACAGCAGCTGTTGTCAGACCCTTACGATGCAGTTAAATATGTTGACAAGAAGGAGAAAAGGAAAGCCAAGTGAGACCTTTTTGCAACTTAGAGCTGCAGTTCTTGAAAGTCTGGCTACTTTAGTGGCTTTCCCTCTATGACTATATTTTTATTCTCCTGTATTATGTGTATCCCTCAGGAACATAAACACATTGAGCTGTGCTATAAATCACAGGACCCTTGATGTCAGAGGTGGTAAAACGCTGACAGGTAAGAAAATATTTCCCATTTTATGATGAAGAAATGCAAGTCACAGAGAGTTAGCAGACTTATCACATAACTAGCTAATGCCATATCTTAGATTAGAATTCATATCTTCTGATCCCTAGTCACAATCTCCTGATCTTTTCATTATAGCAAGAAGCCAGTCCACTTTCAGGTATAACTCTGTAGGTTATCATATTGTCTTATGTAATACCAGTCTGAAAGCCTTTTGGTAGGGACTCTGTTTTTCACTGGAGATCAGTGTCCCTCTTTTGGACTTCAGGTGCTTCAGGCTTTAAAAGACAAAATGGAACATGCCAACCCCACTTCAGGTTGCTAAAGGAAAAGACTCTGGGAAGACATGAATAGACCTGGCAGTCTCCATCATGTCCCTATCTCTATCTTACTATATACATCCAATTAACACTCAACTCTCATCTGCAGCTCCAAGAAGTTGTAGCATGTATAGTGGCCACACTCCAGTAAACTTTCTTGACAGATGACTGACGGGTCTCAAACCCATTGTTGAGTTAGGGAGATGTCTCCTCCAAGCATAAGAAGACTTTTTCCAATGGAATGGACAGATGAGAATGATTTTGTTCCAATGACCACAAAGGTGCTTAGAGTTTGGTCAGACATCAAAGATGTCAAGGTCATCCAATGCATCTCAGAATATTACCAGTCATTCTGACTTTTGTCTTGCCACTGAACTTTGATGACTCTGGAAGATAGTGTGAGGCTAATGACTGTGCAACTCTGTCTCATTTAAATTCAATTCATGCACAAGTCAAGACATCACCCCGTGATGCCATTGGTACTCTTAAAAATGAAGGACAAACAACTACAACAATCCTTAACTTATTATATTAGAGATTTGGGGGAACACTCCTCTGAGTGAGTGAGTGAGAATTAGCACTCTCTCTTTTGGTGGAGAACTCACTTCCAACAGGAGAATTTCTTCATTCTATATTTTCTGGTTTATATTTTCCTATGTATACTTTCTCTGAATTCTCTTTTGCTGTAGAATCAGATAAACAAGCTTTTCTTGATTGTTGCTGTATGTATTCATCATGGGAAGGGAGTTATGCCCTGGATATAAAACTTGAGATCCTATTTCCTCCCAATAATGAATAACAATTAGAAGTTAGCTTGAACCTGAAAATCACATTTCTTAGAAAAAAAGAATATTTAAAGGAGCAGATAGATATAATTCTACATTGGTACCCCCTTACTCAGAGAAAGCAGAACAGGGCACCTTCCTGCTTCCCTTCCTTGCAGGAAATAAAGTCTCCCTTGGAGAAAGATGGGGCAAGAAGAGGCTAGAGATGTCTGTTCTTCCTCCATTTGAGCTACACAATGATACATCCTAGGGATAGCCCTCAAATCATGTGGCTTCAGTATACCTAATTTGTATGTTAACTTTAGCCTTAGAAGTTATTGATTTGTTTTATTTTCATATGGGGTTAACCTCCTCATTTTTTTAATACTTGGTAGATATAGAAATATTTTGTTGACTGTTCTCCCTTAGTGGTTTCACAAATAAATAATACTTTTGAGGGAGAAATGTTTATTTGGTGCATAAAGGGCATTTTCTACCATTAAACAGAAGGATACAATTAGAGTATACTTCATACATCAGTATGTCTGTTGGCCCATTGCTTTTCCTGGAGTTGTCAAGGTTTATGGTAGTATAGACAAATGAAGGTGTTAATTTCTTGGGATTGATGCTGACTGATAGAGGGGAGATATGAAGGCCTATATTCTTGTTTGAACCTATTCAGTTCTTCCTCCTAATGTCAGCATAATGCCTGGCAAATAGTAGGGGCTTAATAAATATTAGTTGACTCTTTCTGGTCATTATTTTGCTATTTTCCACAATCAACACCCAGTCAATCAACAAAAATTTATTAATTTCCTACTATTTTTCAGGCCCTGTGTTATGCTCTGGGAATAAGAGAACAAAAATGAAAGTTTCTACCTTCGAGGAGTTTATATTCTATTGAGGAAAATATACATGTATATATACACACATACATATACACATATATGTACATGTGTATATGTGTATATACATATATAAATATACACATGCAAATATGTACCAAATATATATGATATGGCCCTTTCCACTTGCCCTTCCCACAAAAACACAGGCAAAGAGTGTCTGTCTGTTTTGGATGGTCCATGTAGGAGGGGTGAAGCCTGGCTTCCAGCCATCTATGGCTCTTCAGTGAGATCCCCCTGACTGGTTACTGAAGCTGAAGAGCTGATGATGAGGGCTGCCACACTTGGTAAAAGGAAAGACAGTTCTGACCAACAACCCTCTTGAAAGTAGCCTCCAAGGTGACAAGATATGATTTTGGAGACGACTTGCCATTCTCCAAATGATGTCAGTGCTTTGCTTTAAATCTTCACTGCGTCCCTACCACATACAAGATGTGCAATGGTGCATTGTGGTGGATAAAGCACTGGACCTGGAGACCTGGTTAAATCTCTGCCTGAGACACTAACTAGCTGTGTGATAATGGGAAATGATTTAAGTTCTCAGAGACTCAGTTTCCTCATTTGTGAAATGGGAAAGTAATACTTGTACTACTTGATTCACAGAGTTTCTATGAGGGAAATACTTTGCTAACATTAAAATGCTACATCATCATTATAATTTTTAGCAGGGCACCTGGGTGGTATAGTGGATAGAGTGCCAGACTTGGAGTCAATAAGTTGTTCAGTTGTGTATGACTCTTTGTGATCCTATATTGGTATTTCTTGGCAAAGATACTGGAGTAGTTTGCCATTTCCTTCTATATTGGTCTAAGGCAAACAGGTTAAATGACTTGCCTGAGGTCACACAGCTAGTAAGTGTCTGAGGCTGGATTTTAACTCAGGTCTTCCTGACTCTAAGCCTAGCCCTCTATCCAATGAGCCATCTAGCTGTCCCTGGAGTTAAGAAGAACTGAGTTAAAATTTGACCTCAGATACCTTATGAGCTATGTGACCTCGGGTAAGTCACTTACTCTCTGTTTGCCTCAGTTTCTTCATCTATAAAATGGAGATAATAATAGCACCTAACTTCCAAGCTTGTTGGGAAGATCAAATGAGATAATAATTGCAAAGCACTTTGCATATAGTGCCTGGTATATTATTATTATTTATTAGTAGCTCGATTTCTCAGTTTAGTTTTTGAGGGTCTTCACAATATGATTACAATCCTCTTTCTAGCCTTATATGCCACCACAGCCCCTTATGCTTAGGATAGAGTGATTTATTCACTTGTCCATTTCTACTTCTGAACAATCCTTTGGTTCCACCTTGCCTAAAATACTTTTCTTTCACCTCTCTGCCTAATCTTTAAATACATATACACATCTGTTTATATCTTTTATTTTTAAATAACCTTAATGTCTAAATATATCCCTTTTCCCTCCCTATTCTCTCCAGAGAACCATCATTTGGAACAGCGGTTCTCAACTTGTGGGTCGCAATTCCTTTGTGGGTCAAACGACCCTTTCACAGGGGTCACAGGGGTCATCTACGACCATCGGAAAACACATATTTCCGATGGTCTTAGGAACCGAGACACCACTCCTTTATCCATCTCCAGGTAGATCCGCCCACATGCAGATACGCCCACATACAAGTATTAAAGGGTGGCAGCATTAGGAAGGTTGAGCACCACTGATTTGGAACAAAGTATGAAAATCATCTCTTTCTAGTCAAGTTCTATGTCTTTCAAATGTTGAGGCAGCTAGGTAGCAAAGAGCATAGCAGTAAAGTTGGGAAGACCTAAGTTCATATCTGGCCTCAGACACCTACTAGCTGTGTGACCCTGGGCAAGTCATTTTACCTTTGTCTACCTCAGTTTGCTCAACTATAAAATGGAGATACTAATAGCAGCTACCTCTCAGGATTGCTGTGAGGATAAGTAAGATAATATTTGTAAAGCACTCACACTGTGCTTGGCGCATTTTAGGTACTTAATAAATTCTTGTTTCCTTCAATATTCAGATCCCACAGTCCCCAGTGATCTTTTATCTTCTCTTATGTTTGTCTTTCATTCTCAAAGAGGACTATGACATCAGGAAGGTGATGCCATGACTTGCAAGTGAAGTGGATTTAAGTGAGAAGGGCTATGCAAAGTCACCAACCTCACTTTCTCCTCTGGAGCCATCTGGGTCCAGTGACAAGATACGTATCAGGATGATTGGAGATGGCCCCCAATGCAGTGGGAGACCTTGGCCTTTTTAAGCTAAGGTCTTTCCCAAGCCTCAGTCTACTTTTCTCTTGTACCTTTATTTTGGCACTTTATATTTGAGGCTTATCATTTATTACCTGAGAACATTATCTTTTCAAATATGTTTTATATAACCAGCTATATAAATTCCTTGAAGCTATGGACTGTGCTATATTTTTTAGTATCCTTAGTAAGTGTGAATTAGTTACTGGAAGACCAGTAAGCCAGGCCAAGAGGTTCTAGGTTTGATATGTAACAAACGCTCATGGACTATAATATCCAATTAAAATAAACTTTACTAAGTTGAACATTAAAGATATACTTCAAAGTTAAAAAGGATAAAAGTATTCCCCTCTGCTTTCCAGATCATTAGGTCAGGACACCCAAGAGAGCCACCCAAGGGTGGTAAAAGCTCAGCAGTTCCTTGGCAACCAATCAGCCTGCCATTCCTTGGAACAGTAAAAGCTCAGCATTATTCTCCAACAGCCTTTTCCCTCCAGGCTAAGTCTTTTATGTATAATATCCCTGGATATGTAAAGTGCCAATAAGGGGCAGAAAAAGAAACAGAAACTCTGGCCAGGCTACAATAACTATGTGAGCATTACCGCTTTCGATACTGCAGAATCACTTTTCTCCAATCACAGCAAAGGTCCTGATGGCACTCTTTGAGAGGTCTATCAGGAAAAGAGTACAAAATTTTGACCCCTTTAGAGGCCTTTACTGAAGGTATAACCTCTCTTTTTTCTGGGGATTAGATGGAAACTTACCTCGACCTTCATCCAAGGACTCAAAATCATAGCCAAGTTAACCAAAGAATCCCCTTTCCTTCAAGTGAATTCCCATTCACTTTAGTTATAAAACTTTCTCTCATATTATTAAAAAGCAAAGCTTCTTCTAATAACCTGCTCTTTAGTCTCCCAACCCTTAATGGAAATGAAGCCTGCCAATTAAAGTTAACAGGGACTACCTCTCAGGTAGTAAAAAAACAAAAAACAAAAAAAAAACCTTATGAGAGGTTAGAAACTTTGAGGTACAGAAGATGGACTGAAGAAGGGTCAACTGAGACTATATACAAAAGTAACCTTAAAGGCTGGATGCAAGAAATTTCTGTCATGGAGAGCTCCTTCTTCTTGGGAGTAGTGCTGATTTATCAAAAATACAGCCTCTGGGTAACAGGACACCAAACCCTGGTAATTAGAGGTAAAAACACAAAGTACTGTTGGGTTTTTTTAGTTGCCTAAGAATGGTATGGAAGGTGGAAAATTCAGTAAGAATGATGTCAACAAACCTAAAACTAGATATCTATCACAGCAAAATGGTTATTCTGATCACAATACACAGTGGTGCCAAGGGGCCCAGAAAGAAGATGCATATATTCCGTAAGGACCTTAATGGTGCCTTCTATGGTAGCAGACTTAACTGGCATTGTGATTCTCATACCTTGAATATAAATACACACACATATATATGTATGTACATACACAATATACATATATACACATATACATACATAATACATGCATATATACATACACACATATGTCTCAACTATAATGAGGCCAAATCTCTTTCTCTGCAATGGAACAAGAGGGACAATATAATAAATTCTCCAAGCAGAGGGATGTTGAGAACCATGTGGGTTATAGTGCACTGATATTTCCAAGGTAAATTTCTGACAAAAAGACCATTACTGAGAAGTGCAGCAGCATCTTTGGTTAAAGGGCTCAATGAACTAGCATCCACCATAACATAGAATTATGGCACTCATGTCCAGGTTAATTATGGACCAATCCACAATGGCTGCTGTTCTGTGGAAGCATCAACTTGGTTGCTGAGTTCAGCAGAAGGCATATCATGTTACTGATAGAAAATAAAATGACCCTACAAACAATATTATGTTTTCAAAGTTGTAAGGGTAAATGTTCTATTGGTCCTTACCTCAAAGTGAAGAGCCTTTGATCGTCCATTTCTGTTCTCTCTGGACCATGGATCATTCAACCAATGGTTGTAGCCACTACCCAAGAATCAGTGTAAGTCAGAAGTCCTTGACATGACTTTGTTTTAAAAGTATTTTGATAATTGTAATTTGATGTAATTGGTTTCTTTTGTAATCCTATGTATTTTATTTTATTCATTTAAAAGTAATATGAGAGAAGAGGTCTATAGGCTTCATTAGGCTGCCAAAAGGTCCATGACACAAAAAAGGTTGAGAACAATATAAATAAATATCTTCTTCAAAATTAAAAAAAACATTTCTATCTAATTTATGGAATAAAACAGACATTTTCATAACATAGTACAATTAAAAAGATGATTGTATATAAAACTGTAAATCTAGTAATACAACTTGCTTTTCCTTTTAAATATACAACCTTCCTTTAAATTTCAAATTAAAATATACAACCTTCCTTCAAGGTTCTCCACCATATCAACCATACAGCTTACAGTTTAGTCCACAAAGAGAATTATCCAGGATTTCTATACTTCAAGGTGTCTCTGATGACTGGATACTGGGTAAATTGGCACAAAGTTCCAACTTCACGTGTCTTTGTCATCTCATTTGTAAAATGATGATAATATCCCACATCTCTCAGGATCGTCATGAGAATAAAATTAATAATCTAAATTTTAAAGTGCTACATAATAATGATAGTCATTATCATTATTATTATTTCTCATAAAGAATTATCATTAAACCAAGCCAAAACAAAGGTTCCTCAAAAGCCAGGTCCTTATAGGTAGGACCTAACATTGAGTTAGAGGAGGAGGTAAAGCATTAATGTTAGAACTAGAATCCTTAGTCTTCAATAAGGTTGCGTGTAGCACCAATGAAATATTCACAGGGCCTACAATCACTATAAATATACCTGCATGGTGCTTGGTCACAAAATAGAACAGACTCTGCATATAGAAGACAGAGGCAAAACATTTGTTCAGATACCAGAAGACCAAATCCCAAAACCATTAAGCCAATTCCATCATAGTAGCAAAGAAGCCAATAAGCCACAATGGCACAGAGAGCCACACCATCCTTTAGCCTTCCCATAAACCAATATTTACTAACAAGCCTGACTCCCTGAGGAGCATGCTCTCCTCCCAGCTGTCTGTTCTGGCTCTGACTCCCAGTTTTCTGTGGGCTCTGCAAATTCCTCCCACCACAGGCTCCCTGTGATTACATTCAGCCTTTTGGGGGGGTAGAGTTTATTTTCAAAGCAGGGAAGGTCTTCAGATTCCCTTAGGTTTATTAAGGGGCAGAGAAGATCATCAAATTCCCATTACATCATGTCACACCCTGGTAATGAATGGCACTATGACATCTGAGGAGCCTTGGCAACCACAATATGGGCAGTACCATTGAACAATAGAAGCCCTCTGTACCTTAACCTTCTTGTTAGAGAACCTATCTTTCATTACCCAACTCATAATGACATTGCTGTTGTTACAGAAGCCCTGCGACCTTACTGCTGGTTCAGAAACCCTGAAAGAGGATGTTTTTGTAGTCTGTTTACAGAAATCCTAAAGGAGGGTTTTATTGATGTTTTCAGAGGCCCTGGGACTTTATTGATGATTTGTATTGATTTCTCAGACAGAAGCCCTGTTTGTGGGTCTGTATTGATTTCACAGGCAGAAAATGAATTGGTGATGGTGTTGGCAATATGGATGAATGTTGTTGTGGCTCTGCTAAGCTTGATGTGTGTAGCTGAACCAGGAACTGAACCAGGAGCTGGACCAGGAGCTGTGAGCTGCCTACCTGTGAATCCAGGTGACAGTTGGGTGAATTCAGGCAAGAGCTGGGAGCATGGAAGAGAAGCCATGGAGTTTGGAAGTTAGCTTTGAGTCAAGATGAAAGGATCTTCACTTGGGTACTTAGTGCTGACTGATGAGATTAAGACAATGGGACCTAGGGGGCAGGAAACCTTTGCACTTTGCACTCCTTAAGGATGATTGGAGGCCAGTCTCCAATCAAGATGAAAGAAAACTTTAGACAAGTATTTTATATTAATTGATTCAGACTATGACTTACTGAATGATATCTTTTGTTTAAGAATATGTGGCCACTTTAATAATAAGTTGTTATGTTATATTGCTATGAATATTGTACTTTAGTTTCTGTGAATGTTTTGCTTTAGTTTACTGCTGAATAGAGAGTTCACTATACTATGTGATCAGAACCTTAAAGCTATTCACAGCAGCAATCCTCAGGAGAGCTGCTCATGCGTGGCTTTACAACAAGCTAATTTATCAGCCAACCTGGCCAGCATATGGGCCCATTCCATGAACAAGTTGGTTTCTCTGTACCTTAAGGATGGTAAGACAAATGTCATAGAGTAAAAACTAAAGGTAAATCTTGACCATCAGGAAGTATACATGCAAGGAAATTTATTTTGTGATAGCACCACCACCAGGATGGGACCCCCATCTGGTTTGGTGTATCAGACTTTTACCCCTTGTCCAGTGGGAATGATGGAGGGGTCAAAGTACAGAGCTGCAGGGAGTATGTGGAAAACCCATAGAGTCAATACAAATGCCCCCCACAAAATAGCTTTCCCCTGCTCAGTGCATGGGTTCACCACTGTTACGGTCAGTGGTCACGTGGCTGCCACAGATGGCACACGAAGGAGTCATACTTGTAGCCCTGCCCCCTAGGGAGCCAACAGGGTCAGCCAACCAGCATCAGACTCTTTGAAAGTCTTTGGTAATGTCCAGACCTTTGTATCTCCTGGGTTCAGGGTGGTAGGTGCTGGCAAAAGGATATTATTTTGGTGTCCTAAGCCCAGTTTCAATAACTCATCTTTAGTCTGTACTTGTAGCTGCATTGCAGAGGCAGCATACTGCAAAAGAGCATCTACTGGGGCTGCAGAGGCTGTTCATTAAGGGCTCAAATGGTTCAAATAACATACCACAAATGGGTGGCCCACCCTTTTATAGTCTCTAGTTCTACTTTTAAGGCCCTTTCAGCAGACCATTATGTCATTCTGTAATGCCAGCCCTTTGTGGGTGGCAGGCTATGTAGAAGCTCCAGTCTATGTCCTAGTCTTTCACCTAGGACTGTATAGCACAGCTAGACAAGTGAGTGCCCTGGTCACTTCCTACCACTTTGGGGCACCCATATGCAGCTGACAATTGCTCAAGTCCCTTCTTTGCATAGGCTTGGTCAGCATACTGGGTAGGAAATCCCATTAATAGCCCAGTATCTGTGTCAACACATGTCAACACATACCAGTACCTCTGTGATAGTGGAAGTGGCCCAATGTAGTCAATTTGCCATCATGCCAGGGGTTGGAGCACCCATGTAACAGCACCATCCATCTTCGGTATATAACAGGGGTCCAGTTTGGAACAGGCCACACAGTCGTGTTTGTTCACAACAACTTCTTCATAGGTCATGGGCAGACCCTATTACTTAACAACCTCCCATACTGTGTGTGTGAGGTATAGCATGTTGCAGTCTATGATGCAACCACTGTGCTACATCTAAGGCAAGGGCATCCTCAAGTTACTGTTCTCACACTAATGCATAGGCCTCATCATTCCCTGGTGAAGCCAGAGGGGCATGCCCAGTCACATGATACAAGGTTACCACCTTCTGCTGTCTTATGGAGCACAAGTCCTTCCACATGTACATGCTCCACAATGACCAATGGTTCACCAACCCATTGGGAGGAATACCAGGTGAGTAACCACATCATTAGGCTATGGAATACAGCCCAGTACATATGGCTAAAGGGCCTTTCTCATGGGTCACTACAAGTCACATGGCTCATAACTCATGACTTCTTTGCCTTTACTTCCATCCATATAGTTCCGGTCTCTGGGTGGAAGACTGCAGCCCTCCACCTTGGCGGTTGCCCCATTTGGACCCATTGGCGTACAGGTGATAGGGGTATAAGCCCCTTACCTTCTTTATAGGACTTTCAAACATAGTCAAATCAATAACCTCCTCTGCCTTATCAGACACATATGTAACAGGTCCCAAAACTGCCTGAAGCTCAGCACTACGTGGGACTGGTGGACATTGAGCTTCGCTGTTGGAGGGAGGAACCCCACTTGGTCAGGGTTGCATTCTGTGATACACCACTTCTCAGTTTTTAAGTCTAATCACATAGTCATCTGGCTATGGAGTCAGTGGTATGCATGGTTATTTGTGCCCCCTCCATAATGGGTTCTGTTACAAGAAGGGTGTGGTACACAGCCGACAAATGCTTTTTTTAAAAAAATTAAATTGGTTTATTTACTTTTAGTTTACAACATTCAGTTCCACAGTCCCCTGAGTTTCAGATTTTCTCCTCCTCCCTCTCCCCTCTCCCATCACCATGGCATGCACTCAGAAACAGGATCTACAAATATCTTCCCATTAATCATTAGTCAGGTTGTAAAGAAGGATTATAACTGATGATCAGTGGGACAGAGGAAACGAAACAAAACAAAGGAACAGAGCAAGTAATTTGTTTCAATCTGCATTCAAGCTCCACATATTCTTCTCTGGATATAGGTATCTCCTTCACTCATGAGTCTTTTGGAGTTTTCCTATAACCTTCTATTGCTGAGAGGAGCCCAGTCTATTGAAGTTAGTCATCACACATGCATTGTGTCTGTGATTGTGTACAAATTTCTCCTGGTTCTGCTCTTCTTTTTTTTTTTTTTAATTGACTCATTTATTTACTTTTAGTTTACAAGATTCAGTTCCACAATCCCTTGAGTCTCAAATTTTTTCCCCTTCCTCCCCCCCACCCATGGCAGCATGCAATCAAGTATAGGGTCTGCAAATACTTTCACACCTTACATTAGTCTGGTTATATAGAAGGGTTGTAACCAATGCAGTGAACAATGGGAAAAAAGAAAGAAAACCAAACATGAAAAAGAAGGATAGCATGTAGATTGCTTCAGTCTCCATTTAAACTCTGTTCTAGATCTTTCGCTGAATATAGATACCTCCTTCCATCCTGAGACTTGTAGAGTTGTCTTATACCTGTGCGTTGCTGAG
>JAQQSV010001619.1:0-26602 GCA_028646515.1 Pseudochirops corinnae
TGCTGTGAAAAACCCAGATGTTGGTGCTTCCCTCTCTGGTAACTGAATAGGTAACTGATGTAATGGTCAGATGCTGGAAGCCGTCTGCTGATCTGTTTTTCCGTTTGTTTGTAACTTCTGTTTGTATTCTCTGAAGTTCAGGGTGCTGACTTTTCCCCCTGAACTAGTTAAGTGATATGCTTGATTAAAGTAAGATTGTTAACCCATTTTGAGTTGCTTTCCTTTAGAAAAGTAGATCTAAGAACCTGTGCTAGTAGCCGCCCTAGGTATGCTAGGGTGCTTAATGATACATTCGTTTACTTTTAGTTTACAAGATTCAGGTCCACAATCCCTTGAGTTTCAAATTTTCTCCCCTCCCTCTCCTCTTCACTCCCCCACCCCCATGGCAGCCAATCAAGTATAGGATCTGCAAATACTTTCACATTAGACATTAGTCAGGTTGCAAAGAGGGATTATAACCGATGGAATGAGCAATGGGAAAGAGGAAACAAAACCAAACAAGAAAAAGAAAGAGAGCGGGTAGTTTGCTTCAATCTGCATTCCAACTCTGTAGTTCTTTCTTTGAATGTAGACATCTCTTTCCATTATGAGTCTTTTGGAGTTGTCTTATAACCTTGCATTGCTGAGAAGAGCCCAGTCTATCAAAGTTGGTCACGACTTGTATTCTTATAGATTTGACTCAATTCTCTGAGAAATGAGACCTTTATTAGAGACACTGATTGTAAAAATTCTTTCCCAATTTTCCACTTCCCTCTTAATCTTGGTTACATTGCCTTTATGTGTACAGAAACTTTTCAATTTAATGTAATCAAAATTATACATTTTGCATTTTATAATGCTCTCTAATTCTTGTTTGGTCATAAAATCTTCCCTTCTCCATAAATCTGACAGGTAAACTATTCCTTGCTTTCCCAGATTACTTACAGTTATCAGCCTTTATACCTAGATCACACACCCATTTCAACTTGATTTTGGTATATGGTGTTAGATAATGGTCTATGCCCAGTTTCTGCCATTCTACATTCCAGTTTTCCCAGCAGTTTTTGTCAAATAGTGAGTTCTTATCCCAAAAACTGGGGTCTTTGGGTTTATCAAACAGTATATTACTATAATCTTTGACTACTGAGTCTTTTGTACCCAATCTATTCCATTGATCTACTACTCTATTCCTCAGCCAGTACCAAGTAATTTCGATGACTGCTGCTTTACCATATGGATTAAAATCTGGTATGGCTAGGCCACCTCTCCTACCATTTCTTTTCATTAATTCCCTTGATATTCTGGACCTTTTGTTCTTCCAAATGAATTTTGTTACTATTTTTTCTAGCTCTATAAAGTAATTTTTTGGTAGATTGATTAGTATGGCACTAAATATGTAATTTAATTTAGATAAATTTGTCATTTTTATTATATTAGCTTGACCTAGCCAGGAGCAACCAATGTTTTTCCAATTAGTTAGATCTGACTTTATTTGTGTGCAAAGTGTTTTGTAATTGTGCTCATATAAGTCCTGTGTTTGTTTTGGCAGGTAGATTCCCAAATATTTTATAATTTCTACAGTAACTTTAAATGGAATTTCTCTTTCTGTCTCTTGCTGTTGAGTTTTGTTAGAAATAAATAGGAATGCCAAGGACTTATGTGGGTTTATTTTATATCCTGCAACTTTGACAAATTTATTTAACATCTCAGGTAGTTTTTTATTTGATTCTCTAGGATTCTCTAAGTGTATCATTATATCACGTGCAAAGAGTGATAGCTTACTCTCTTCTTTGCCTTTTATTCCTTTGATTTCTTTTTCTCTAATTGCTACTGCTAACATTTCTAGTACCAAATTGAATAAGAGGGGTGATAGTGGACATCCTTGTTTCATCCCTGATCTTATTGGAAATGCTTCTAGTTTATCCTCATTATATATAATACTTACTGATGATTTTAGACAGATACTACTTATTATTTTAAGGAAGACTCCATTTATTCCTATACTTTCTAGTGTTTTCAATAGGAATGGGTGTTGTATTTTGTCAAAAGCCTTTTCTGCATCTATTGAGATAATGATATGGTTTCTGCTAGGTTGGTTGTTGATGTGATCAATTATACTGATGGTTTTCCTAATATTGAACCATCCTTGCATTCCTGGAATAAATCCTACCTGATCAAAGTGTATTGTTCTTGTGATAATTTGCTGTAGTCTTTTTGCTAATATTTTATTTAAAAATTTTGCATCTACATTCATGAGGGAAATTGGTCTATAATTTTCTTTCTCCGTTTTGTCTCTTCCTGATCTAGGTATCAGTACCATATTTATGTCATAAAAAGAATTTGGTAGGACTCCTTCTTCTCCAATTTTCCCAGATAGTTTGTAAAGTATTTGAATTAATTGTTCTTTAAATGTTTGATAGAATTCACTAGTAAATCCATCTGGCCCTGGAGATTTTTTCCTAGGGAGTTCATTGATGGCTTGTTCAATTTCTTTTTCTGAGATGGGGTTATTTAAGTAATTTACTTCCTCTTCAGCTAATCTGGGCAACTTATATTTTTAAAAATATTCATCCATTTCACTAAGATTGTCAAATTTATGTGCATACAATTGGGCAAAATAATTCCTAATTATTGTTTTAATTTCCTCTTCATTGGAGGTAGATTCACCCTTTTCATTTTTGATACTTGTAATTTGGTCTTCTTCTTTCTTTTTTTTTTTTATCATATTGACTAAAGGTCTATCAATTTTACTGGCTTTTTCAATAAACCAGCTCTTAGTTTTATTTATTAATTCATTTTATTTAATTTCATATTTATTTAATTTCAATTTTATTAATAACTCCTTTAGCTTTCATTATTTCTAATTTAGTATTTAATTGGGGATTTTCAGTTTGTTCTTTTTCTAGCTTTTTCAGTTGCATGCCCAATTTATTAACCTTCATTTTCTCTATTTTATTCATGTATGCATTCAGGGATATAAAACTTCCTCCAAGAACTGCTTTTGCTGCATCCCACAAGTTTTGGTATGCTATCTCATTGTTGTCATTCCCTTGAATGAAGTTACTGATTGTTTCTATAATTTCTTGTTTGCCCCACTCATTCTTTAGGATTAAATTATTTAGTTTCCAATTAGTTTTTAGTCTATCTTTCCATGGCCCTTTATTGCATATAATTTTTATTGCATCATGATCTGAGAAGGATACATTTAATATTTCTGCCTTTCTGCACTGAATTGTGAGATTTTTATGCCCTAGTATATGGCCAATTTTTGTGTATTGCTGTATACCACTGAGAAGAAGGTATATTCCTTTTTATCCCCATTCAGTTTTCTCCAGAGGTCTATCATATCTACCTTCTCTAAAATTCTATTTGCCTCCTTAACTTTGGTAGTATTAATCTTGAGAGGAACTGTGTTGGCCTTTGTGGAAACAGAGAGGTTTACCAGGATTTCAAAGGCTTGTCTTTATGGCAACTGTAAGCTTAGTTCCTTTTTTCAGGGAAGTTTATGGATATTTGAAGCAGCCAGGTGATGAAGTAGATCAAGTGCTGTGCCTGGAGTCAAGAATGCCTCAGACACTTCCTAGCTATATGACCCTGGGCAAGGCACTTAACTGCTGCCTGCCTCAGTTTCCTCAATTGTAACATGGGGATCATAATAGTGCCTAGGTAACAGGGTTGTTATGAAGATCAAATAATATATTTAGCATGGTACCTGGCACACAGCAGATGCTTAATAAATTCATGTTCTCCCTTTTTGTGTTATTTTGATCAGTTCCTGCACCTATTTTGAATATTCTTGGTTATTGAATATTTTATGTGGAGTGAAATAAAGGCATCTTATACCCAATTTGCATTTGTTACGTTATGTGCTTATACAGAACCTGGAGATACTTTTACATACATGTGGAACTAAATATGAGCTATATCTAAACTATACTTAAAGATTTTCCTGGAATAACTACAGGTGAAGGCAAGGCAGCTGGGAGGCACAGTGGACAGAGCATTGGGCCTAACATCAAGGAGTTCACATCTGGTCTCAGACACTTAGCAGCTTTGTGACCCTGAGCAAGTCACTTAACCCAGCTTCCTCATCTGTACAATGAGCTGTCGAAGGAAATGGCAAAACCTTCCAGTATCTTTGCCAAGAAAGCCCAAATAGGGTCATGAACAATTGGACATGACTGAAAAATGACTGAACAATAACAAACTGCAGGTGAAGGCTATAAACCAAAGAGAAAATGACTTCTTGAGTCAGGTTCTCAGAGGTTTTCGTCTTTTATTTTTTTAGGAGATGTTGTGTTATAAAGTTTTAGATCATAGGCTATAGATTTAGAGAGGAAGATGGCAAAAGATTTTGAGTGATATCATCTCATAAAATAGTGAGAAATGATAGATAGGAAAATTAATTTATGAAAAACTTAGCATGAATACCAATTAATCTAGATCATCCCCCAAACCTTTAAGGATGGAACTAGAATGAGGACAATTAATAGATAAAAAATGGAAAAGATTTGTCAAAAGGTTTTTTTTAAAGTTTTACTGATTCCTTTTGTTTTTTCATTAGTCCTTTTACAAAATCTTCCCACTACCCCTTGCCATAGACTACTTCTTCAGAACATAGATTAAAAAGGTTAAGGAAAACATACTAACCACATCTGAAAGCACAAGCAATATTTCCACTCTGTAGTCATGACCTCTTGATTGGGAGGCAAGTAATGTATTTGAACAATTATTCTCTGGAGTCAAGATTGGTTATTATGATTCAGCTGCCTTTCAGTGTTGTTTTCACACATATCATTGAAATCATTGTTTATATTGTTTCTCTAGCTATGACTACTTTATTTTATATCAGTTCACAAAGATGTTTTCTTGCTTGTCTGATTTTCTTATACTTATATCTGTTGGTACAATAATATTCCATTACATTCATATACCACCATTTATTCTGCAATATCTCTACTAATGAGCACCCACTTTGTTTCCAATTTTTTGTTACCACAAAAAGTACTCTTATGGCTATATTAGATGTATATGAGGTCTTTCCCTCTATCTTTGGTTTCCTTAGAATATATACCCAATCATAGGATTGCTAGCTAAAATTTATCAACAGTTTAAGTGACGTTTCTTGAATAATACTGTATTGATTTTTAGAAAGGTTGGAAAAACTCACAGCTTTATTAACAGTGTTTTAGTGAGTCAATGTCCTTAAAGTTTCTCCAATATTGACTATTTAGATCTATTATTATCTTTACCAGTTTGCAGGAAGTGAAATGAAATCTCGTAATTGCTTGATTTTGCACTCAATAATAATAATGATAATAACAGCTAACATTTACATAGTGCTCACTGCTTTCCAGGCACTGTGCTAAGTACTTCACAATTATTATCTCATTTGATCCTTATAACGCCATGGGAGGTAGGTACTATTATTTTCCCCATTTTACAGGTAAGGAAACTGAGGCAGAGGCTACATGACTTCCCTAGAAGCACAGAGTTAGTAAGTGTCTGAGGCTGGATTTGATCTCAGGTTTTCCTGATTTCAGGTCCAGTTCTCTATCCACTGCACCAGCATTTTTCTTATTATTGTTACTTAAAGTATTTTTTCATATGGTTGCTGATTGCATGTAAATCTCTTGAAAGCTATTTGTTCACATGCTTTGAACACATCTTTTGGAGAATGATTTTTGATCCTAATATATTCATGTCAATTTCTTTTATTTTAGATCTCAGAGACATTTCATGCATTTTTTTTTCCTACCTAACACTTCACCCTACTCTAGATGCATTGATTTTTATTCAAGCAAAAACTTTAAAATTTTATGTACTTGAAATTGACTCTTATCTTTTATTATTTCCTATCTGTTCTTTCAGGATTTTGAGAACAAATTGTTTTCTCTGCCAATGACAGTAGAACTCCCACATTAACATCACACACCTTAATGTGCTACTTGAGGAAGTAGATATGACAGTATAGAAAACAAAGATGCCCCAGATCAGGTATAAATAGAAGAGGTCCAAGTTTGAGGATAATTTTCAAGATAAACAAAAAAGGGGAATCTACTGAAGATATTGTAATTTTAATATTATATTATATTATTGCAGATATTATAATTTTTAAAGGTAATCATTAATATATCAATAGCTACCAACCAATATATCTCTTTCATCATCTCTTCAAAATCTTTATTAAAATAACAAGTCCTGTCATTGACATATATCGGCTGTATAATCCTGGTAAAGTTACTTCATGCCGTAGATAACCATTTAAGACAACAGGTTATAGAAGTGTTGCTGATCTTATTAGTAGAAGGCACCTCTTCACTGGCAGTTCTATAAACCAATGAACTTACCAGTCTAAACCAAAAAAAAAGAACATTTTGATAATACTTTGTGTCTTTAATTTATGGAATATCACAATCTTCAAAGAATTAAAATTATAAATCAGACAAGGATCAATGGAGAGAAATGAAGTGGAAGTTAGGTGGGTAGACGGTGTAACAATAGTGAACAAGAGAACAAGTAGAATACATTGAGGATCATAGGGAGATAAATCATAGATCTAGATTTAGAAAGTATCTCAGAAGCCATCTAATTCAAACCCCTTATTTTACAGTTGAGGGAAATGAGGCCCAAAGAAATTAATAAACTTACTTAAAGGTCACACAAGTGGTAAGAGTCACTCAGAATCATTGTGACAGAAAATCCATCTACTACAATGGTTCCCATAAAATGTTAAGGGACCTAAAGGAAGTCAGTATGATGGGTGGGATACCTGTGAAAAATTTCCAGTGGGACATGAACAAGTATTACATAGAATGAGAAATTTTGGATGATTTGAAAACTATAGCATTTGAAGGAGTACCCACCTGTATTAAATCATGGATTCATTGAAATACTGAAAGGTGTTTCTTTAAATATTTGGATCATAGATTCATTTGGATTTTTTTGCTAAGCTACTATTTAGTTTTCTTACTAATTTTTTTTAAAAAATAACTTTCCCAGCATTTTCCATCTTGGGGTTTATTGGACACTGCACATAATTCATCTCATTCGCTGTGATTTTCCCCTCCTCATTTCTACTTTGGATTAATTTAGTTTTCTTTGACCTCAATTAGCTAATGGTCTACCAATTTTACTGCTCTTTAATAAATGCTTTTTTATCCATTAAAAAATTCTATTCTTTGCTTTAGTAGGTCCAATTTTTATTCAAATGCAAAATATTCTATTCTAGATCTTGCTTATCTATTCCATTGTGCTCTTTTTAAAACTGTGCCAGATTATTTTGATAATTAGTTCTATTTTATAATTTGAAATCTGTGGCATAAATCTATTTTCCTCATTTTAAAAACTATTTCCTTTGATAGCCTGTAACTTTTCTACTTCTACATGAGTTGTTTTTATTTTATCAAAATCACTGAAGAATCTTTAAAAAATTTTGATTGGCAAAATTTTAAGTCTATAGATTTTGTTAAGTAGTATCTTTACCATGTTAGCATGAAAGTCACAAACAGTGAATATTTCTCAAAATATTTGCTTCTTCTTTTATTTGTATAAAAATATTTCAGCATTATTTTATGTAATTGTTATGTAATGTTATTTTGTGTATACACAAATTTTAAAATACTGGACACATTTTTCATTATTTCAAGTGGCATTTGCCATAATTTCAAATAATTTTTTGTTCTAAATTTTTCCCCTATTTTTAATGATTATGATAGAAATAGGAATTATAATAGAAAAATAAAAATATTGTTATTCTGTTGGAACTTTTTTGTTTTTGGTTCTCTGTTATATTCCAAATTTTTAAGTTGTCTGCAAATGGAGATAGTTTATCCCCTTCATTACCAATGCTTATTTTTTCCTAATATTAAGAACCACTGTTAGGTCCACGAGCTGGGAAACTGCAACAGATTCTTCTCCCTAAGGGGTTCCTTTTCTCTGGATTCATGCCCAAACAGAATCAGTATTGGGGGAGTCTAGTCTTTAATGAGAGGATGGCTGTGGGTACTTTTCTCACACTACACAATTTGTTCAATTCTAACCATGGTGCTCTGGATATGAATTAGTTAAAAATTAGTTTTGAACTAGCCGTGTGACCTTGGGCAAGTCACTTAACCCCAATTGCCCTCCAAAAAAAAGCAAAAAAAAATTAGTTTTGTATTCATGTCTAAGTTTCCCCAAGCAGGGGATATAAAAACTCAACATACAGTATGAATCATGTATGGGACAAGTATTTATTTCCTACACACATGAGAAATCCCAAAAGATACAAAAGACTTATAGTGTGCATTGAAATACTTAAAACAGGATCTTAATTTAGAATTGTACTCTTTATGGAGGCTGATTCTTAAGCCTCATCTAAACATAGGTATCACTCTCCCACAGGTGGTTATCTTCCTTGATGAAAAACCCTAATTAGCTGTCAATCAGTTCTACACTATGAACTTAATGACCTCTGGACCTCTTGGACTGAACAATGCTACCTCTAAGTCAGGACATGTCTACCTAGAGACTGATGTGCAGTCACATATCCAGGAAATGAAACAATGGAAAAGGCAGCCAAGGACCAACATACAAATTCACTTATTTGAGTTACCCTGCTGTATTGGTGGGCCACAAAGGCATAGGGGTGGAGGAGGGCTAAGCCTTCTCCATTTTCACTGTATTCTTGATGTTACCACCTAAAGTACTGAATAAAAAAAATGAACCACAAATTTTTTTTGAAGGTCCAATTAATTATTTCAAACTGTATATATCCTTTGGCAATGAACCACATGGCCAGAAATAGGAAGGTAAGTTTTACACATGTTCTATGAGATGGTCCTCTTTATGTTCTCATTTCTTTTTCTTTTCATTTCTATAGCTAGTATTTCTAGAACTATAGCAAATAACAGTAAGGGGAGTATTGCTATTAGTGGGAAAACTTTTTAAAAAGCTATTTTTATATTACATTAATTTCTGAATATAGCCCTCCCCAGATAGGAAAACTTTGTGTTTAACGATTTTAAATAATATCATTTCTTAGATTCAGATAAATGCTTTTTTTCATGCTAAGGATAAACCTTTCTATTTCTATTTTTAATATTTCTTAACAAAATAATTTTTTTCTCAAAAACTTTTCCTGTATCTATTGATATGTATTTTTATTGTTGCTTTTTATTATACTAATTATTTTTCTAATATTGAATAAGCTTACATTTGTAGTGTAAATTCAGTGTGGTCATTGTGAGTAACTTCCATCTATTCATATACTTGATTTGCCAATATTTTGTTGAATTTTTTGCCTCATATTAATGATGTTTTATATCTCTCTTTTTTCTCCTTGTCTTTCTCTGGTTTGAGGATAATGTTGTTGGTCAGTATTTAACTCTTTGTGGCCCCATTTGGGGTTTTCTTGGCAAAGATACTGGAGTGATTTGCCATTTCCTTCCCCACCTCATTTTACAGATGAGGAAACTAAGGAAAACAGGGTTAAGTGACTTGCCTAGGGTCACATAGCTAGCAAGTGTTGGAGGCAAATTTGAAATCATATTTCTTATTCTATGCCCAGCACTCTATCCACTGAGCCACCTAGGTGCCCTTGAGGATAATATTTGCCCTTATTTCTAAAAATATATGTAGCATAGAGATTGCTTATAAATTTTTGACAGAATTTGGGAAAAATTTGTTCCTGGTGACTTCTTAGATTTTAACTGAATTATGATGCATTCAGTTTCTATTTTGAAATTAGTTTTTTTAAGTTGATTATTACTCCAAGTTTCGTCAACTTGGCAATTTATATTTTTGTAGCCATTAATTCATTTTTTTTCCTAGTTCTACAGGTAACCATATGCCTGCAATAATGCTGATCACAACAATCCTATATGAAGCTTGTCCTTATTCTCTTATAAATCACCTGCAGGAGGGTCTGCTTAGCGTGCTGGAGTTTTTCCTTGCCTTTCCTAGACATGGTTACCAATGTAAGCATAAAGGTAGTCCATTAGTTATTCCTTAATCTTGCCATGTATCGAGCCTGTCTTTTTGCCCTTTCCATTGTCGTTTGTGTGATCCTCAATTTTAATTCTTTGTGGACTGTACTGTTCGATGATTCAAAACCATTCATTTCTACTAGAAGATCTTAGAATTAAAAATATGGACTTTTGTTTTGGGGAGAAGCTTCAGGCCATTAAAAGAATTTGACAGTTTCCCAAAGCCTGCTCTCCTCCTGTTCAGTTTTCTACCCAACTCATTGTCCATTTGCAGGGCCTATCCAAGACACACACACACACACACACACACACACACACACACGAACATAAGTTCCTCGAAAATAGGAAGTGTTTCATTTTTTGTATTTGTATCTTGAGCACCTAGAACAGGGGTGGGAAACCTATATCCTCAAGGTCCTATATCGCTCTAGGTCCTCAAGTGGGGTCCTTTGACTGAATCCAAACTTCACAGAACAAATTCCATTATTAAAAGGATTTGTTCTGTAAAACTTGGACTCAGTCAAAAGGCTGCCCCAGAGAACCTAGAATGCCACATATGGCCTCGAGGCTGCAGGTTCCCCACCCCTGACCTAGAACATAGTAGATGCTTAATAAATGCATATTACACATATACATATATATATACATATTCACATATATCTACATGTGCTCTATCTTCTATCTGTCTATATATATAAATACATATATATATATATATGTATATTTACATGGAGCTCTATGGCTGATCAATAAGCTCTATGGGTTGTCCATTCAATATAGTCTGGGGTCTAGATAATAGGTATACACTTCCACTTATTTTTTTCCTGTTGTTTTTTTTTTTATAGTTAGGAGAAATTCTTAAAAGTGATTGTGCCTCTCATTTAGGAGCCCCAGAAAAAATGTTCTGGGACTTGATGGAATTAATACAATGTTCTATGAACAGGATAATCTAGAAAAGACATTATAAGAGGCAGCAAAATTTTGAAAGCACTGAGGGGGTTTGATTTTTTAAAAAATTTATTCTGAATTTAATACCAAATAAAATGACCATTTTAATATATGCTAAAACAGCACATATAGTAATAAAACAGTAATATATAGAAGAGAAAAAGTAGATCATACACAAAACTGCAAATACCTTATACACAGTTTGATTTTCTTCTAAGGGATATAATAAATTTAACACATAACTTTCAAAGCTGTCCTACTTGCCTGTGATTCTTTCTGGCCTTCCATTATTTCTATGCATTTTAAAATACATCATAGCTTCTTTTCTTTTTCTTCCTTTTTTGAGAAGCAACCTAATTCCTAAGTCTCTTTTCCTTCCCACTTCCCCCGACCCCCTCCTTCTTAACAAATTACAAAGTCAAGAAAAGCAAATTTCCACACTGGCCACGTATAAAAAACATGCCTTACTATGTGTCTTGAGTCCATCATCTCTCTGTCAGGAAGTGAGCAGTAAGCTTCATCTTTAGTCATTTGAAATTATGGTTGGTCATTATATTATCAGAGTTCTCAAATCTTTCAAAACTTTTTTTTTTTTTACAATACTGTTATTATTGTATAAATTATTCTCCTGGTCATTTCATACAAGTCTATCCCAAGTTTCTCTGAAATATCCCCTTTCATAACTTCTTAAATGGAAATAATATTCCATTACATTAATATGGTATAATTTATTCAGCCATTTCCCAATAGATTCCCACCCCACCTTATTTTCCAGTTCTTTGTTATAACAAAAAGAGCTGCTATAAATCCATTACCACATATAGATCTTCTCTCTCTTTCTTTGATCTCTTTGGGGTGTAAGTCTAATAGTAGTATAGCTTGGTAAAAAGGTACATACAGCTTAGTAACTTTGAGGATATAATTCCAAAATGTTTTCCAGAATGGCTGGACAAATTCATAACTCATCCCTCCAATAATTGTCGTTTTCCTTTTTTGTTATCTTTGCCAATTTGAAGGATGTGGGGTGGAATCTCAATGTTGTTTTAATTTGCATTTCACTAATTATGAAGCAATCTGGAGCATTTTTGCACATATTTATTTACTGCTTGGATTTCTTTCTTTGAAAACTGCTTATTGCTATCCTTTGACCATTTCTTTACTGAGGAATGTCTTCTGTTCTTGTAAATTTGAATCAGTTCCTAATATATTTTAGTTAACAGACTTTTACCAAAGATATTTGCTGCAAAGTTTTACCCCTAGTTACCTGTTTTCCTTCTAATTTTAACTGCATTGATTTTATTTTTGGGAATGGGTTTTAATTTTATGTAATTAAAACTGTGCATTTTATCATTTGTGATCCTCTCTATCCCTTGTTTGTGGGAATTAATTTTCAAAATAATATGAGACTTGAAAAATTATAAATCTTACCAATACTCCCCTCCCCTTTGAGGTAATTGGGAGGACATCAGCAACCACTAAACCCTATGCCTACTTTCTAATTCCCATAAAATCTTTATGAGAATTATCTATCGTATCAAGAATATCTAGGAAGAAAAAATGACAAGAGTATATTCACAGATTATTTTTACAGAGTAATTTTCACAATCACATTATTGACTTAACAATACAGGAAATTTAAAATTCCACTTTTAAAAAATTTCTTAAAGTGGGATTTCAATAAGCTCTGCTGAAGACTGATATTACCAGAGAAGAAAGGAGAGATGGATTGTACTTTGAATATGCTAGACTCCTAGTAGATATTTGATAAAGTATTCTCCCAAGAGGAAAACAAACTAGCACATCCAGCCAAAAAGCACAATTCTAGAGTTGTGATCAAATTTCTCAGTGAAAAAAAGAGTGAAAACTTCTTCCAAAGTAGCTCATTTCATCTCTGAGTCTTCTTTTCTGATAACAACAATACTCCAATACTTCCATTATTTTAAAGAATGTGTGATGTCATTGCTGTGGATACTCTCCATTGGAACAGATCTTACATTGGGGATCTACTGAATGTGTTGAAGGCATTCTTCTAGGTGGTTTAACATTTCATGGACACTTTGAGTTATCTGCTATACCTCCCTCTTGCTGTGGAAATCTTTTGGTGATACAATTTCTTGAGAACATGCCATAGTTCACTTTTTGCCCCTGGATTATCATTGGAAATAAACTGTAGCCTACTTAGGCTTGCATATGCTTTTGTTTGGCCATTTGACTGATCTGTAATTTTTATTTTTCACAGAGTATTATATCCTAAGATGCACAACAGGATAGTATTATCAGGAAAAATATTTGTGGTAAACAGGGTGTGTGTATGTGTGTGTGTGTGTGTGTGTGTGTGTGTGTGTGTGTGTGTGTTCCCATGCATGCACCAGGGTGAAGCTTGGGATTGTTAAACCTACTGCACAATTTCCAAAAAACAATCTAGGCTGCTCTCTTCCTCCCAATCAATTCTGGACCAACTCATCTATCTGCAGTCTCTGACCCAAAGCATTGTTAATACTGATGTATTAATTTGCTTGACAGAGTAGATGAATTGGTTATCCATTTGCTTTATTGTAGTCTTGTCAATAAGTATTTTTCCACTGTTTTGTTTTTCCTGTACAGATGGTTAGGCTGCTCTCTTGAGTTATCTTGTCTCTGTTATGGAGCTTGTTACTATTGACAATGATGTCTATAAGACCTCACCATCTTCTATTTAAAACTTGTATGATATCTCCCATGCTAATAGCAAATACTTTTGGTAAGCATAACAGCGTAACATATTTGTCTTTTATTCCTTGCTTAACATAAAGAATCACTGAAAGAAGCCATCTTTGTGGTTGCCTTTATCAAGATTTCTAGTATAATCTTAAACATATATGCATGAGACACACCTCATGGAAAAGGAGTCTTAAAGGCTGCAGTTTGTTCTACCAAATTAAAAGCTTTTATATAATCAACAGAAAATAAACAAAGGTAAAATATTGCATTCTTTGAAACTTCAAGTCAATTGTTTGACTACAAACATGTGGCAAGCTTTAGAAAAGTCATTTGGGAAAGCTTGCTTGTTTCCTTCCCAAACTTCCATTAAAGATGTCTTTGGTCTTATAAAACTTGAATAATAACGAGAAAGTATGAATTCATAATTATGAATGTCCTTTTGATCATTTAGTGAAGATAGAAGGAGAGTGAGGGGTGGGAATTTGTCCACGAGTTTTCTCTTGTTATCTAGGAATTACCTTGTAAAACAATCCCTCAAGTCCTTCAAGATATTTCCCACAAAAAAAAAAAAGTCTTCTGCGTACTTTATTTGGTCATTACTCTTCTCAACTTCATTTATTAACATTTTTACTTTTTTTATTTGGCACACTATGGACTCATTTTAAATTCAAATGAAATTATTTTTATTCTCATTAGTGAGAAAAACAGATTTTTGTAGAAAAGTTGTTTCCATTTTTCTATTTGTTTTTCTCCTATCAATTTTATCTTTGAATGTTCCTGACGTAACATGACCTAGCTAGGCCTCATGCTGAGTTTTCTGTGGACTTACTTTCATCTCCACTACTATTTTGCTTTTTCAAAATGACATAATACTACTTATCATTTTCCAAATCCTTCCCTGGGGTATTTTATAAATGATTTTGCATTCTAGACTGGTGATGGCTTTGGTTGCTATGCCTTTTCTGCTTGGCAAGGAAACAACCAAGCACTTACTATAAGAAAAAAATGAAAGTTTCTGCTCTCAGTAATAATTTTAAGAAGGGCTGGGAGAGAATACAGCATAAATAAGTTAATATGAAATATACACAATATTAGTACAGTGGGGGGTTTTTTTTGGGGGGGGGCAGCAGCGCTAGTAGCCTAAAGGGTCAGGAAAGTCCCCATAGAGGTAACTTTTCAGTTGAAATTTGTAAGAAACTAGGTGGAAGAAGGAAGTACATTCAAAGTTTTGTAGGCAGTCAGTTTGCTGTCAAAGCCAAAGGTATGGAGTTGAGAGATGTAGTAAGGAACAGCAAGTTTAAATGGAGCATGGATTAAGAGAAGTAACAAATACTAAATCTGGAAAAGTTCAAACTAGTTTGTGAAGAAATTTGTGTTTGATCCTGAAGAAACAGGGAACCACTGGAATTTATTGAGCAGTGGAGTGATATGTGATTTAGGAAAATCAACTTGGCAACTGTATAGAACATGCATGGGAGAGGAGAAAGACGAGAGAATCAAGTGTTTGCGGGTTAAGTATGTTTCTGACCCTTTTTGGCCTCCTCATTGTGATGATTATTTTACATTGGTTATAGTTTTATAAGTAGTAGTGATAAATTTCACCTGAAGTGGTTCCTTATACATATGAAAAAAAGTATGTCTTTTTTATTTCTTATTTTTTGGCAAATGAATAGGTCAGGATGAAACTGTTGCAATTTTATGTAGTATTTTCTTTTCATCTTTTTTCTAACTTGATATGACTTTGTTCTAATTAGTCAGTGGTCCCATTAGATTTCCTGTTCGAAAATTATTTCCACACCAGCAACAAGTAACATTTTGTTCCATTATGACATAGTCAATTTATTTTCTTTGTGTGCGATTTTGTTAAATGATTAGTGCCTTCTAATTTTCTTCTTAATGAAAGTATTCATGTTATATAAGCATGAAGTTCTTGGGCGGTCTATGAATTTTAGACCTTTTCGGATTCTTAATCCTGAGCCATGTTTTCCAAAAATTGGCCCCCTCTCTGCCTATCCTTCTGTGTTAACCTTTAAATTGAAATAATCAAATATCAAATTACATTCACTTGTTTTGTCAATTTCTTCATAGTTTCCCTGCTTAATTTTTCTACACAACACATTTTCATGTATATACTGCTCTTCTCTCCATGATTGTGCTTGTGAAGAAAGTGTTGCGAAGAAAAATGAGATAACACAAGTGGAATGTTTTACAAACCTTAAAGAATTATTAAATGCTAATTATTCTTCTTTAAAAATTAACTTGGTATTAAAGTGGAGATTACACTGCTAAGAAAATGAGTTTAAATAACTCTCCACTTTCCTTCAGCAGCTCTATTTGGTTTGGACCTCAAGGAATAGCATAACCTCAAGTCAAGTATTCCCTGGTGACCCTCCTCCTCTTCAGCTTCCTTTTGTGTTCCATCTCCTCCCTTTACATGATAAGCCCCCAAAGGCAAGGCTTTCCTTATTTGTATCCTCAGCATTTAGCACAATGCCTGGCACACCATATGTACTTCATAATTGTTAACTGAGTTGAACTGAAACTGCAAGTTTCCCAGATATGCACTATGAGCAAGTCACATCTTATTTGATCTCCACAAAAATCTTGTTAAGTAGGTGCTAGTATTAGACCAGTTTTATAGGTAAAGAAATAGGTTGAAGGTTAAGTGCCTTGCTCAGGGTCTCACAGCTATTAAGCGTCTGAAAAAAAGGATTCCAACAACAGACTTTTTGACCCTAAGTCCAAAATATGGTTGGTTATAGTTAAAAGACCTATACTTGAATTCTGGCTCCAATATTTATTAGTTATTATAATCCTGAGCAAGACACATGATGTTACTGAGCCTCAGTTTCCAGGTTTATAAAATGTTGAAATTTTTACTTCATAACCATAGTGAATTAATATCAAGAGATAAAATGGTGATGCAGAGCCCTATACTTGGAGTGGGTCAGGCAGACTGTTTTCAAATCTTGTCTCTGACAACACTTATTACCTGTGTGAGCTTAAGCAATTAACCTTCCAAGGCTTCAATTTTCTTATCTGTAAAGAGGGGATAATAGCACTTGTCACTGGAATGGAGAGGTCCTAGGAAAAAGATGTATGTAAAGTGCCCAAGTCAACTTTAAAGCACAATGTAAATATCAGCTGTTATTATTATATAATGTTTTAAGCTTTATAAAGTGCTTTTCTTACTACAAACCTAAGAGGTACGTGCTATTATTATTCTTAAATTGAAGTTGAGAGAGATCAAGTGACTAAGGTATAATACTGCGTGAGATGAAAGAGTCCAGAGTCTGAATCTAAGGTCCGAAAAGGTCTTTATTCTTTCTCATGAGAAAGGTCTCTACCCCCTATCTCCCACATGGTGGCAGGGAGAGAGCAACAGGTATTAGCCAGCCCATGGTTATATAATCTTCCAATGCAGAAACCCAACCCCCCCAACTGGCCTCCATTCTTATTGGTAGGGGGAGCTGACCCACAACCTAAGCTCGGGAATCTCTTCCAGACAAAGACCCGGAAACATGAGGGTATCCTATGAAAGCAGTCTTAACCTTATTTGTCATATCTTCTGATGAGTTGGCTCTGGGGGAGGATTTCCATTGCTCTAAGCCCTAGATTGCTTGAAGGTCAGTTCAAGCCTAGGCCTAGTGAATACTAAAGCCATTCTAGATTTGATTTTTCAGAATGGGGAAACTTCACTATAAATTATCCCTCACAATACCAACTATCTGTGCCACCTTGGGCAAATCACTTAACTGGCATCATATAGTGCTTTAAACTCTGAAAGATGATGTAGGATCATACAGATTGCCAATGTAGCTTATATATAGCCGCATGGGTCTGTCCGGAAATATCTTGCTGGGAGGCAAGAGTACATATTTCTACTAATAGCTATCTTCCCCTCCCACCCTTCTCTGAGAGGTTTTGATTCTTGCTAGGAGGCGCTGAAGAGGTTTGGGACAGAGGCTAATAACTTTGCCCTCCTCAGAAAGGGGCCCCAGAATTAGCTTTATCTGTTTCCTTAACTATCATTAGCAGAGGGAAAATATTTTTATGTTCGAGTTATGCTTTGGATCCCTATGCTTTAATGGGGAAGGAGTGCCTCATACTGTACGTCCAAGGTTTGATTCCCTTCCCATTCAATGCCAATGCCATTAAGTACACCCCTTATCCAAGTCAATAGCAAAATGGAAATCAGAACATATATACAATACAGGAGAATTAGCTCTCCCATGTGGAGTAAAATAACTCAGCTCAAAGAAGAGAGTCTTAGACTTCAACCAAGAGGAAATGCATAAGAAGTCTCTGCTGCAGCAAAGTGAAGGATTGAGGGGGAAGAAAGGAGTTGAGAACATGATAGAAAATGTCTGCTTCTCTACATGTTGGCTTCTTCCTAGTCTTTCTTTCCCTTTAGTACCTAAAGAGAGACTGGAACTATGTAATTCTCTGAAAATTGGAGGTTAAAAAAAATGGATCTCTTCTCTCTCCAGCCCTCATGTACACACCAGAGCACTTAGTACTCATTCTCCAGGAATGATGATAGTCCTATGCAAATAGTCCTTTGATACAAAGTTTACATCTTTTATGAACATTGTATCATCTGAACCTCAAACAACTGTAAAATAGACAGTTATCCTTTATGAGACCTTTTCCTCATCTGCAAGACGGGTATAATACTATGGATAAATACCATAGGGGGCAGAATGCTGGTTTTAGGAAAGTCTGGGTTTGAATCCTGCCACTAACAGAGTTTATGTAGGTGACCATGGGCAAGTCACTTAACGCTGAAGTCCCCCAGACAACTCTAAAACTGTAAGTTAAAGATGAGTTGCCAACTCGTGGTGGGGTAGTTTCCATTTCAAGATTCCTCAAAGGGACAGAATTACAGGTCAGGGCCAAAAGTTTTTGCCTTGCTGGAGCTGTTTAGAAGCAAGTACTTAGTAAACTTTATTATTACTAGGTCCAATTGAGATAATTACATGACTTCAACATTTTGGGCCCTGACCCAGGAACAGAAAAAGAAAGGCTGGGGGTGACACAGTATTGTACACAACAGATGATGGAAGAGGCGAGAGCTAATAATAGTCAAGGAGTGGGGCTTTAGAAATGCTTTAAGCATGAAGTAAGCAGGTCAGAAGGGGGCTTGATGGGCTAGAAGGATAGGGAGTGGTTGGGAACACACAAAGGTCACCACAAAGGGAAAGGGCAGGTTTTCTAAAGTGCCCTAAGGAGAAGAGGTGGAAGGGACCCATGTGTTGGTAAGAGAAAAGTGTGTTGGGGGGTGGGGGTGGGGGTGAGATGCTTCCCACTTGAGCCCCTGGATTTGTCTTTCCAGGACTGTGGATCTGCTAGGGTTTACTCCCATTTCCCTGACGCCCCACAGAACAGAGCCTTGTTTAACCATGAGCTCGATCTGGCAGCGAGAAAGAATCGGGACAAAGCTGGCCCCGACGCTCAGTTCCTGCAGCTTTCCAGGCCAACCATCTTTTCACTCACTAGCCTCTGCTGCCTCCTTATGCAGAAGCCCGCACCACATCCTGCTTCTGCTTCAAAAAGCTAAACGCCTCCAGGCGCCGTCCGGGGGGGAGGACGAGCCTCGCCCTCGGATTTACCCTTTCTTCCCCTGGGCTTTTTCACCGCCACCCCCAGAAGCCGGGGCGAGAGAGGGTAGTATCTCCCTACCTAGGGCCGAAAACTCGGGAGAATGGAGGGGGCAGGGACGAGAGGAGCGAAGTTGGTGCAGGACCCCCTTACCCTGCTTTACCCCATTTCCGTTCAGCTCTTTCCCTTGGGCAGCTCAGAAAGATTTGGGGGAGGGGGAGATGAGAGGCCGAAAGAGGCGGGTTCCTCCTCTGGGCCCGCCGGCCACCTCGAAAGGGAGGAGCCCGGCGGCTGCAGAGGAAAAGAGGAGGGAAAGGAGCCCCCTCGCTGCAAACCGAGAAATCTCCGAAAATGGCCGGTCACATTTTTATGAGCGCGGTGACGTCATGACGCCGAGGCCTCCTCCCTACGCCCCCTTCCCCATCCACTCCACGAACTGTCAATAACGTCCTTAACTTGTAGTTGGGGATTCGGCGCCAGGAGGTGGTGGGAGGGACAAGTTGGGAGAGTTGAGAAGCCCTAAGGGCGGGGGGGGGGCGAGAGAGGAGGGAGGAAGAGCGGGAAGAAGAACCGCTGTGTTTGGTTGCTTTTCCCGCCGTGACGGGGCGCATGTGCATTGTTAACGTAGGAGACGTGTAAGCGCTCCTGTCACTGCCTTCCCCCCTCCCTATTCCCTACTCGTGCTCCTGACCCGCCCCCTTCGCCCGCCCACCCCTTCCTCGGCCGTACCCGGCAGTGAGGCTGTGGCGCGGGTGGCCAGCAGAGGGCGGTCGGGCCTCGGGTCTGCAGCGGCGCCATTGGCGTGTGGAAAATGCCACCAGATGGCGGGTTAGGATTGCAGCTCCGCTGAAGGCGCGGCCCCCGCTCTCGAACCCCCGGCGACCACCCCGCTAAAACCCCCCCACATCGGGAATAACACACCGGAGACTTTTAGGGGAAAACCGGGTCGGCGGCCGGCGGCGCCGGGATGGGCAACCGAGGTGAGAGCGGGCGGCGGCGGCGGCTGCGGGGGGCGGGAAAGAGGGGGAATGCGGCGGCGGCAGCGGCCGCGGGGGCTGGAAGCGCCGATCCAAGATGGAGGCCGGGACCAGAGCTAGCGAACGAGCGAGAGCGGGGGAGCGGGCGGGGGAGGGGAGACCGCGGCGGGGCCTGTACGGGTGGCGGCATGACAGGGGGAGGCGGCTGCGGGGGGAGGGGGAGAGGAGGGGTGCACCCGAGGAGTTCTCCGGTGGACGCGGCGGGGTCCCCGGAAACACGAGCTCCCTGGGCTCCCTCCGCCGCCGTAAATGTTTCTTCTCTCGCGCTCCCCCCGGCCCGACCCGGGAGCTGGAGCGGGACCGGAGCCCAAAGCCTTTGTGACTGGCCCGGGCCCGCCGCCAGACCCCGGCCGCGGTCCGCTCCGCTCCCCGCCCCGGGCCCTCGGGACCGCAGCCCGCTGGCCGTGGACCTCGAGTTGTGTCGGGGGCGGGCGCGGGGTGGTTGCGTTTCTGCGGTGCTTTAACCGCCGCCGCCGCGGCGTCACATGACCCCATCTCGCGGCGGCCGAGGGGCCCTGGGGGTCGTCCAAGCGCCGCAGTCCGCCGTGTACGAGGCCTCTTGTTCTTTGGGGTGGGGTAGGGCAGGGTCGGGTTTTCCCTGGACGGAAATTGGGGATATGTGCGCGTGTGTCCGTGTGTGTGCTTGTGTATGTGTGCGTGTGCAGGAAGGGGAATTGGCGGGGGGTGCGTGGGGTGTTTGGCGGGAGGAAGGGGGGCCTTGCAAACCGCTCTTTGCCGCTATCTACTTTCCCCATCCCTAAAAGTGGTCCCGTTGCGGAAACGTGCCCAGGCCCTGGGCGCAGTCCCGGCTTGTTTTCCAATCCACCTGGAGGCGAAACCAATAAAAGTTGTTTTCCCTCCATAATCAGGGGGTAAAAAGAAAAAGCTTATGGACCGATGTCGGCTTTTAGAGTAGATCCTCCAGGCCTCAATTGGGATGTCCGAAATGGATAATTTCACTCTAAGAGATTGGGAAATTTGCAGGAATTAAAAGATTACAATATCAATCCAGTTTGCCTCCATTTTATTTGGCTGTTTATTAAGCTTTTATTGTATGGTCTCAGGATGCAAGTTTTCAGGAGACTGTCTCCCAACTACCCGTAAAACAAGAGCCACTATTTGTGGGCAATGAGAGAAGAGTTTAGACCAGGAAAAAATGTTTACTGTTAAAAGTTTGGGCTCTAAGGTTCAAGATAGTTTATGCATTTTTTTTATTTCAGATGAGAGTGCCATAGAAGATAGCACTTATTCCTCAAAATCTTTGCATCTTCACAAATACAGGCTGTGTGCTTGCAAAAATAGGGTGCGAACTCGTGTACAGTTCAGTGATCTATCAATCAATCCTGAAATTTGAAAGGTCTTATAATTTATGGGTTTTAAAAATTGCCTTACTAAGTAAGTGCTTAACAGATGTTTGAGTTGAACTTTGGTGATGCGTGCTTATAAAGTCCCTGGAGGTAGGAAAACCTGGTTTCCAGTTGTTTGGTAGAAACTTGTAAACTGTTCATGAGAAAATCACTTAACTCATCTTTACCTAGCCAACTCTCTAAGATTAAAGAGGTTGGTGGAAGTTCTCAGATCTCAGAAGTGATGTGTTTCTGACTTATGGAAAGCCAAATACATGCCAGCTTTTTACTATTATTATTATTAGTTTGTAGTGTTGTCCATGAACAAATGATTAGACTAAGTACGGTAGAAATGACTACTTGTTATACAATATCTGTCTGGTCTGGCATGAGAAAAACTCCAACAGATTAATAAACCTCAGGAAAAATTACATTGTCATAAGAAATTATGTTGAATTTAGAGGTTTTGCCCCATGTTTAGTGGAAAGAACACAGAGTTCAAGTTCTGCCCTTGTGAGTAGCTTTGTGTCTTTGGACAAGTTGCTCAGTTTTCCTGAAGCTCTCTGGTAAAATAAAGGAGTTGTCATAAATTACCTCTAAAGTGCCTTCCATCTCTTGATCTAGAGATTCTTAGCAATTTGATTTTTGCTCAGTCTAGCAAATGTTGAAAACATTTGATGAAAGTGTTATTAAACAAAGTTCTTGAGAAGTTTTAAGGAAATGTATATTTAAAAAATTTTTGTTTCAATTTTAAAAACAGTTTTCATTTTATTCAAAAAGAACTTATATCTGGTAAGGCCACAAATTGAAAACTTATTGATAATATCACCAAGTTAGAGTAGAAACCTGCATGATTTTTTTCATTTTAATATGGTAGTGAAACTAATGTATATTTTGTCAGATAGGAAGTATCACTGGAAAATGCACGAAATCAGTGCATATTAAAAAGTTTTTTGCTTATGTTTTTGCCTAAAATTTTGATGCCCTAGCTGTTAAGAGATTTAGGTAAGCAAACTCTTACAAAGTTCAAGTGATATGTTGTTTTACCATTCTTGGTCTTAAAAGAGTTGCCTGGAACACAGGAGTGTGAGGGTACTTGTCCAGGGTCACATAGGATCAGTGACAGAACTTAAGCTCTGAGTCTTCATGATCTACTCAGCTGTTATATGAAATTTTACAAAATTAGTCCTATTCTGCTAATGATTTTAATGGTTATGTTAAGAAATAGACAAATAAATATGTAGTTTGCCTCCAAAATGAACCATTTGTATTTTCATGGTTTTCAATGGATTTGTGTATTTTCATAGTTTCCTTAAGATGGGATCTAACTTGTACAATTAGAAGGGGAAAGATGACTTTTTATGTTTGCTGTCTCATGCCCTTATTTAGAAGGGGGGGGGGGGTTTCCTCTTTGAATCAGTTTGCCTTATAGAAACTTCCCATTTTTTCAATGCTTTGTTTTGCTTCAATTACTTTTGTTAGTTGTCAAGTTTTTATCAAGTTAGCAAATTATTTATCAATTTCTTTGTCATTCTTTCCCCCCAAAACAACAGCAACATACACTATTGTGCTGTGAAAAAACTTAAAAGTACTTGAAGACTTTTATCTGTTCTTCTGAACTCTAGATATGCCAAGATAAGTAACTTAATTTACCAAGATGATTTGTTATAGGAGGAATAGCCTAGTGCTTAGTAGGTATGTTTTTACATTATATCTCAAATCCATTGTTGAAGCTTACATTATCTATTTTTCTCTCTTTTAAATAGCCTCCAAACCAGTTTCTGGCCTCTAGTCTTTGCTTTTTCCAGTTCATTTAATATACTGGTACAAAAAGAATTTCTTAATGCACAGCTGTGTTTACGTCATTGCACACAGCTCAAACTAAATCCTTTAACATCTCCTCATTGCCTAAAAAATAGAATTCTTTAGGCTGATGTTAATAGCTCTCCAGAATTTGCTTTTCTTTACTATCCCCTCTTAACACCATCCATTATCTTATACTCCACTACAAACTGGACTATATTGTCTTATATGTTCTAACTTCATATTTCCTATGACACTTTTACCGTTCTCCACCTGATGAAGTCCAACCTATCCTTGAAGAAGCTGCTCAAATGCCACTCCTGAGCAGAACTCATCAATGGGAGAAGGGGGCTGGTGAAAGAATATTCCAAGATGAGAAGGCTCCTGGGGGGTTTAGAAAATTCCAGAATGAGACAGTATTCAGGAAGTCCAGAATTCAGTAACAGAATCTGAGAGGAAGGAAGGCTAGCCTGGCCTGGGACCTTCCATGTAATGGAGGCTGCAGATGAAGTGAGCCTGGAGCTGGGATATTTCAGGGTGAAAAGGCTTCAGCAATGGTTGGATATTCTAGTGTGAAGGCTTTTTTGTTGATAATAGGTGGGAGTGTGATGCACATGCAAATACTTTTAAGTAATACTTAGTACATTAGAGATGTGCCATGTGGAGTTTTAGAAAAGTTTCTAGAAAGGGGAAGGGGGCTTACACCTGGAAGCATAAGGAGGGTTTTAAGGAGGAAGTGGCATTGGAGTTAGATTTTAAAAGAGAGGAGAATATTTTAGTTGTAGGGAACAGTATACTAATATTAAGGAGGTGGGAAAAGGCAGGGCATATTTCTAGTACACTTTGGCCAGTATGTAAACTAATGGCTGGAAAGTGAATAGTGGGTGGGAAAAATGGAAGGATATTGTGACTTTGAATTTTGAAGACCCTGAATAATAATTACTTAGATTTACATAACAATTTAAGGTTTATGATACACTTTCTAAACAACCTTGTGAAGTTAATAAAGGCAATTTTTCAGAAGGAGAAACAGGCCTATAGAGTTTAAATGAGCCATCTCTCCGAGCCTCTTAACCCTTGTCTCCTCCCAACTCCCACCCCCCAGTTGAGCTTAGAAATAAACTGAACAGGCAATCTGACTTTACTGCCCTTTCTACCACACTATAGGAACCTTGGATGTTCAACAAACTTGAGTCACAGTAGTGAATCACTAAAGATTTTTGAGTAGAGGATTTAGGTGACCAGAACAATAAAACACATTTATATAGTACAAGTATTATTGTTCCCATTTTACAGATGAGTAAACTGAGGCTTTGCCACATTATCAGCTGTGGATCTTCTAATTCCAAGTCCAGTGCTTTATCCATTATGTATATACTGCTTTTCCTTAGAGACTGCAGCTTTTGGATAAGACATGTATAAGGAGTAATTTATCTGCCAGTAGTATGGAAGATGTTTTGAGTTTGGAAAGGATGAAGGTGGGAAGATACGTTATAATCCAGGTAAGATGTAATCAGTATCTTTACTTGGTTATTGCAGTGGGAAAAGAAGAGTAAGGGATGATTTGACAGATGTTGTTGAAGTAAATTTGATAAGCCTTGCTAAATAATTGCATCTGAGAAGTAAGGAAAGGAAAGAATTAAAGAATACCAAGAGCTTTAATGTGGGAAACTGAGTAAAGGTCATTTTAAAAAATATAAACTCAGAAAGGGGAACATGTTTTTGGTGAGAGATAATTTACCTCAGTTTTGGATGTATTTAATTTGAGGTGCTGATGAGATAACCAAGTAGAGACCTGCTTGTAAGGAGTTGGATGGATTTTGTATATCAATTGACTTCTGGCTTCAGAGGGAATGGTTCAAAATGATCTAACATCATAGATATCATAGATCCTATAGAGTTGGAAGGGACCAATTGAGAAAATTAATTGTTGGTGGAGAGAGGTCACACAGGTAGTGAGTATCAGGTGGAATCTGAACTTAGAACCTCTTGACTTTGTACCCACTAGCCTTCCAAGTTCTTCCCCTTTATTGAACAAATGAATCTTTATTCATTGATTGTTTAGATTAGCTTTGCAGGCTATGTTATTGGAGGTAAGAATTAGGTATCCTTTTTCAGAATATAGTACATCTTTTTCATTTAATATAGATGAGGATAGCTATATATAGAATTCAGACTCTTCCCTTGGTATATGCTAGGCTGATTCTTGGTAGCTGTTGGTGAAGTTCTGTAGATTGATCATATTTCCATGTGAGATGAACTTGGATTTCTTTGATGATCTGTGACTTCTAATGTTTGTACTTTTGCTCTGTTTCCTATACTTTTGGTCAATTCTTTTGTATGATTTTCTAAATTATTGTATTCAAGCATTTTATTTCACCATGTATTTCTCAGAGACCATTAATTCTGCTCTTCACCAGAATGCTATCCTTAATCTCTTCATTTTGGGATTCCAAATAGGTTGATCTTTCTTCTTTCTATTATTGATGCCTTTTGCTTTAACACATTAGGAATTTTCTGATGTGTAACACCCTCTCCCTACTATCATTGAATTGTCCTCGTAATAAATAATCTTAAAAATTAACATGCCATGTAGACCAATATCACTAATAAATATTGATGCAAAAGTATTAAATATTAGCAAAGAAATGAGAGCAATATAAGCAGATTGTACACTGTGATTAGGTTGTATTTATTCTAGGAATATGGGTTTGATTCAATATTAGGAAAACATAAACAGCCATATTAATAAGAAAACAAAACACATGATTATATGAATAGATGTAGAAAATTTTTTTGAAAGAATACAGTACTTATTTCTATTAACACTAAAAAGCATAGAAATAAATGGACCATTACTTAACATGGTAAATACCATCTTATAAAACTACAGAGAAATGCTAGAAGCTTTTCCAGTAAGATCAGGGGTAAAGCAAATGTGTTCATTATCACTATTTTTAATAAAGTACTCCAAGTGCTAGCTATAACAAGACATGAAAAAAAAATCGAGGGAATAGGCAGTGGGGTGGAAGGAGCAACATCATTTTGTGCAGATATGATTGTCTTCTTAGAAAACATTAAAAATTAAAATTAATTAAAACTTCAGTAAAATAACACTATTATAGGTACCACTAAAACTCAGTGGGAAGTGAGAAATGTCAAAATAACTACAGAATATATAAAGTATTTGAAGTTCAGCTACCAGAACAGACATAAGAAC
>JAQQSV010001619.1:26702-53105 GCA_028646515.1 Pseudochirops corinnae
CTGCCTATTCCCTCGATTTTTTTTTCATGTCTTGTTATAGCTAGCACTTGGAGTACTTTATTAAAAATAGTGATAATGAACACATTTGCTTTACCCCTGATCTTACTGGAAAAGCTTCTAGCATTTCTCTGTAGTTTTATAAGATGGTATTTACCATGTTAAGTAATGGTCCATTTATTTCTATGCTTTTTAGTGTTAATAGAAATAAGTACTGTATTCTTTCAAAAAAATTTTCTACATCTATTCATATAATCATGTGTTTTGTTTTCTTATTAATATGGCTGTTTATGTTTTCCTAATATTGAATCAAACCCATATTCCTAGAATAAATACAACCTAATCACAGTGTACAATCTGCTTATATTGCTCTCATTTCTTTGCTAATATTTAATACTTTTGCATCAATATTTATTAGTGATATTGGTCTACATGGCATGTTAATTTTTAAGATTATTTATTACGAGGACAATTCAATGATAGTAGGGAGAGGGTGTTACACATCAGAAAATTCCTAATGTGTTAAAGCAAAAGGCATCAATAATAGAAAGAAGAAAGATCAACCTATTTGGAATCCCAAAATGAAGAGATTAAGGATAGCATTCTGGTGAAGAGCAGAATTAATGGTCTCTGAGAAATACATGGTGAAATAAAATGCTTGAATACAATAATTTAGAAAATCATACAAAAGAATTGACCAAAAGTATAGGAAACAGAGCAAAAGTACAAACATTAGAAGTCACAGATCATCAAAGAAATCCAAGTTCATCTCACATGGAAATATGATCAATCTACAGAACTTCACCAACAGCTACCAAGAATCAGCCTAGCATATACCAAGGGAAGAGTCTGAATTCTATATATAGCTATCCTCATCTATATTAAATGAAAAAGATGTACTATATTCTGAAAAAGGATACCTAATTCTTACCTCCAATAACATAGCCTGCAAAGCTAATCTAAACAATCAATGAATAAAGATTCATTTGTTCAATAAAGGGGAAGAACTTGGAAGGCTAGTGGGTACAAAGTCAAGAGGTTCTAAGTTCAGATTCCACCTGATACTCACTACCTGTGTGACCTCTCTCCACCAACAATTAATTTTCTCAATTGGTCCCTTCCAACTCTATAGGATCTATGATATCTATGATGTTAGATCATTTTGAACCATTCCCTCTGAAGCCAGAAGTCAATTGATATACAAAATCCATCCAACTCCTTACAAGCAGGTCTCTACTTGGTTATCTCATCAGCACCTCAAATTAAATACATCCAAAACTGAGGTAAATTATCTCTCACCAAAAACATGTTCCCCTTTCTGAGTTTATATTTTTTAAAATGACCTTTACTCAGTTTCCCACATTAAAGCTCTTGGTATTCTTTAATTCTTTCCTTTCCTTACTTCTCAGATGCAATTATTTAGCAAGGCTTATCAAATTTACTTCAACAACATCTGTCAAATCATCCCTTACTCTTCTTTTCCCACTGCAATAACCAAGTAAAGATACTGATTACATCTTACCTGGATTATAACGTATCTTCCCACCTTCATCCTTTCCAAACTCAAAACATCTTCCATACTACTGGCAGATAAATTACTCCTTATACATGTCTTATCCAAAAGCTGCAGTCTCTAAGGAAAAGCAGTATATACATAATGGATAAAGCACTGGACTTGGAATTAGAAGATCCACAGCTGATAATGTGGCAAAGCCTCAGTTTACTCATCTGTAAAATGGGAACAATAATACTTGTACTATATAAATGTGTTTTATTGTTCTGGTCACCTAAATCCTCTACTCAAAAATCTTTAGTGATTCACTACTGTGACTCAAGTTTGTTGAACATCCAAGGTTCCTATAGTGTGGTAGAAAGGGCAGTAAAGTCAGATTGCCTGTTCAGTTTATTTCTAAGCTCAACTGGGGGGTGGGAGTTGGGAGGAGACAAGGGTTAAGAGGCTCGGAGAGATGGCTCATTTAAACTCTATAGGCCTGTTTCTCCTTCTGAAAAATTGCCTTTATTAACTTCACAAGGTTGTTTAGAAAGTGTATCATAAACCTTAAATTGTTATGTAAATCTAAGTAATTATTATTCAGGGTCTTCAAAATTCAAAGTCACAATATCCTTCCATTTTTCCCACCCACTATTCACTTTCCAGCCATTAGTTTACATACTGGCCAAAGTGTACTAGAAATATGCCCTGCCTTTTCCCACCTCCTTAATATTAGTATACTGTTCCCTACAACTAAAATATTCTCCTCTCTTTTAAAATCTAACTCCAATGCCACTTCCTCCTTAAAACCCTCCTTATGCTTCCAGGTGTAAGCCCCCTTCCCCTTTCTAGAAACTTTTCTAAAACTCCACATGGCACATCTCTAATGTACTAAGTATTACTTAAAAGTATTTGCATGTGCATCACACTCCCACCTATTATCAACAAAAAAGCCTTCACACTAGAATATCCAACCATTGCTGAAGCCTTTTCACCCTGAAATATCCCAGCTCCAGGCTCACTTCATCTGCAGCCTCCATTACATGGAAGGTCCCAGGCCAGGCTAGCCTTCCTTCCTCTCAGATTCTGTTACTGAATTCTGGACTTCCTGAATACTGTCTCATTCTGGAATTTTCTAAACCCCCCAGGAGCCTTCTCATCTTGGAATATTCTTTCACCAGCCCCCTTCTCCCATTGATGAGTTCTGCTCAGGAGTGGCATTTGAGCAGCTTCTTCAAGGATAGGTTGGACTTCATCAGGTGGAGAACGGTAAAAGTGTCATAGGAAATATGAAGTTAGAACATATAAGACAATATAGTCCAGTTTGTAGTGGAGTATAAGATAATGGATGGTGTTAAGAGGGGATAGTAAAGAAAAGCAAATTCTGGAGAGCTATTAACATCAGCCTAAAGAATTCTATTTTTTAGGCAATGAGGAGATGTTAAAGGATTTAGTTTGAGCTGTGTGCAATGACGTAAACACAGCTGTGCATTAAGAAATTCTTTTTGTACCAGTATATTAAATGAACTGGAAAAAGCAAAGACTAGAGGCCAGAAACTGGTTTGGAGGCTATTTAAAAGAGAGAAAAATAGATAATGTAAGCTTCAACAATGGATTTGAGATATAATGTAAAAACATACCTACTAAGCACTAGGCTATTCCTCCTATAACAAATCATCTTGGTAAATTAAGTTACTTATCTTGGCATATCTAGAGTTCAGAAGAACAGATAAAAGTCTTCAAGTACTTTTAAGTTTTTTCACAGCACAATAGTGTATGTTGCTGTTGTTTTGGGGGGAAAGAATGACAAAGAAATTGATAAATAATTTGCTAACTTGATAAAAACTTGACAACTAACAAAAGTAATTGAAGCAAAACAAAGCATTGAAAAAATGGGAAGTTTCTATAAGGCAAACTGATTCAAAGAGGAAACCCCCCCCCCCCTTCTAAATAAGGGCATGAGACAGCAAACATAAAAAGTCATCTTTCCCCTTCTAATTGTACAAGTTAGATCCCATCTTAAGGAAACTATGAAAATACACAAATCCATTGAAAACCATGAAAATACAAATGGTTCATTTTGGAGGCAAACTACATATTTATTTGTCTATTTCTTAACATAACCATTAAAATCATTAGCAGAATAGGACTAATTTTGTAAAATTTCATATAACAGCTGAGTAGATCATGAAGACTCAGAGCTTAAGTTCTGTCACTGATCCTATGTGACCCTGGACAAGTACCCTCACACTCCTGTGTTCCAGGCAACTCTTTTAAGACCAAGAATGGTAAAACAACATATCACTTGAACTTTGTAAGAGTTTGCTTACCTAAATCTCTTAACAGCTAGGGCATCAAAATTTTAGGCAAAAACATAAGCAAAAAACTTTTTAATATGCACTGATTTCGTGCATTTTCCAGTGATACTTCCTATCTGACAAAATATACATTAGTTTCACTACCATATTAAAATGAAAAAAATCATGCAGGTTTCTACTCTAACTTGGTGATATTATCAATAAGTTTTCAATTTGTGGCCTTACCAGATATAAGTTCTTTTTGAATAAAATGAAAACTGTTTTTAAAATTGAAACAAAAATTTTTTAAATATACATTTCCTTAAAACTTCTCAAGAACTTTGTTTAATAACACTTTCATCAAATGTTTTCAACATTTGCTAGACTGAGCAAAAATCAAATTGCTAAGAATCTCTAGATCAAGAGATGGAAGGCACTTTAGAGGTAATTTATGACAACTCCTTTATTTTACCAGAGAGCTTCAGGAAAACTGAGCAACTTGTCCAAAGACACAAAGCTACTCACAAGGGCAGAACTTGAACTCTGTGTTCTTTCCACTAAACATGGGGCAAAACCTCTAAATTCAACATAATTTCTTATGACAATGTAATTTTTCCTGAGGTTTATTAATCTGTTGGAGTTTTTCTCATGCCAGACCAGACAGATATTGTATAACAAGTAGTCATTTCTACCGTACTTAGTCTAATCATTTGTTCATGGACAACACTACAAACTAATAATAATAATAGTAAAAAGCTGGCATGTATTTGGCTTTCCATAAGTCAGAAACACATCACTTCTGAGATCTGAGAACTTCCACCAACCTCTTTAATCTTAGAGAGTTGGCTAGGTAAAGATGAGTTAAGTGATTTTCTCATGAACAGTTTACAAGTTTCTACCAAACAACTGGAAACCAGGTTTTCCTACCTCCAGGGACTTTATAAGCACGCATCACCAAAGTTCAACTCAAACATCTGTTAAGCACTTACTTAGTAAGGCAATTTTTAAAACCCATAAATTATAAGACCTTTCAAATTTCAGGATTGATTGATAGATCACTGAACTGTACACGAGTTCGCACCCTATTTTTGCAAGCACACAGCCTGTATTTGTGAAGATGCAAAGATTTTGAGGAATAAGTGCTATCTTCTATGGCACTCTCATCTGAAATAAAAAAAATGCATAAACTATCTTGAACCTTAGAGCCCAAACTTTTAACAGTAAACATTTTTTCCTGGTCTAAACTCTTCTCTCATTGCCCACAAATAGTGGCTCTTGTTTTACGGGTAGTTGGGAGACAGTCTCCTGAAAACTTGCATCCTGAGACCATACAATAAAAGCTTAATAAACAGCCAAATAAAATGGAGGCAAACTGGATTGATATTGTAATCTTTTAATTCCTGCAAATTTCCCAATCTCTTAGAGTGAAATTATCCATTTCGGACATCCCAATTGAGGCCTGGAGGATCTACTCTAAAAGCCGACATCGGTCCATAAGCTTTTTCTTTTTACCCCCTGATTATGGAGGGAAAACAACTTTTATTGGTTTCGCCTCCAGGTGGATTGGAAAACAAGCCGGGACTGCGCCCAGGGCCTGGGCACGTTTCCGCAACGGGACCACTTTTAGGGATGGGGAAAGTAGATAGCGGCAAAGAGCGGTTTGCAAGGCCCCCCTTCCTCCCGCCAAACACCCCACGCACCCCCCGCCAATTCCCCTTCCTGCACACGCACACATACACAAGCACACACACGGACACACGCGCACATATCCCCAATTTCCGTCCAGGGAAAACCCGACCCTGCCCTACCCCACCCCAAAGAACAAGAGGCCTCGTACACGGCGGACTGCGGCGCTTGGACGACCCCCAGGGCCCCTCGGCCGCCGCGAGATGGGGTCATGTGACGCCGCGGCGGCGGCGGTTAAAGCACCGCAGAAACGCAACCACCCCGCGCCCGCCCCCGACACAACTCGAGGTCCACGGCCAGCGGGCTGCGGTCCCGAGGGCCCGGGGCGGGGAGCGGAGCGGACCGCGGCCGGGGTCTGGCGGCGGGCCCGGGCCAGTCACAAAGGCTTTGGGCTCCGGTCCCGCTCCAGCTCCCGGGTCGGGCCGGGGGGAGCGCGAGAGAAGAAACATTTACGGCGGCGGAGGGAGCCCAGGGAGCTCGTGTTTCCGGGGACCCCGCCGCGTCCACCGGAGAACTCCTCGGGTGCACCCCTCCTCTCCCCCTCCCCCCGCAGCCGCCTCCCCCTGTCATGCCGCCACCCGTACAGGCCCCGCCGCGGTCTCCCCTCCCCCGCCCGCTCCCCCGCTCTCGCTCGTTCGCTAGCTCTGGTCCCGGCCTCCATCTTGGATCGGCGCTTCCAGCCCCCGCGGCCGCTGCCGCCGCCGCATTCCCCCTCTTTCCCGCCCCCCGCAGCCGCCGCCGCCGCCCGCTCTCACCTCGGTTGCCCATCCCGGCGCCGCCGGCCGCCGACCCGGTTTTCCCCTAAAAGTCTCCGGTGTGTTATTCCCGATGTGGGGGGGTTTTAGCGGGGTGGTCGCCGGGGGTTCGAGAGCGGGGGCCGCGCCTTCAGCGGAGCTGCAATCCTAACCCGCCATCTGGTGGCATTTTCCACACGCCAATGGCGCCGCTGCAGACCCGAGGCCCGACCGCCCTCTGCTGGCCACCCGCGCCACAGCCTCACTGCCGGGTACGGCCGAGGAAGGGGTGGGCGGGCGAAGGGGGCGGGTCAGGAGCACGAGTAGGGAATAGGGAGGGGGGAAGGCAGTGACAGGAGCGCTTACACGTCTCCTACGTTAACAATGCACATGCGCCCCGTCACGGCGGGAAAAGCAACCAAACACAGCGGTTCTTCTTCCCGCTCTTCCTCCCTCCTCTCTCGCCCCCCCCCCGCCCTTAGGGCTTCTCAACTCTCCCAACTTGTCCCTCCCACCACCTCCTGGCGCCGAATCCCCAACTACAAGTTAAGGACGTTATTGACAGTTCGTGGAGTGGATGGGGAAGGGGGCGTAGGGAGGAGGCCTCGGCGTCATGACGTCACCGCGCTCATAAAAATGTGACCGGCCATTTTCGGAGATTTCTCGGTTTGCAGCGAGGGGGCTCCTTTCCCTCCTCTTTTCCTCTGCAGCCGCCGGGCTCCTCCCTTTCGAGGTGGCCGGCGGGCCCAGAGGAGGAACCCGCCTCTTTCGGCCTCTCATCTCCCCCTCCCCCAAATCTTTCTGAGCTGCCCAAGGGAAAGAGCTGAACGGAAATGGGGTAAAGCAGGGTAAGGGGGTCCTGCACCAACTTCGCTCCTCTCGTCCCTGCCCCCTCCATTCTCCCGAGTTTTCGGCCCTAGGTAGGGAGATACTACCCTCTCTCGCCCCGGCTTCTGGGGGTGGCGGTGAAAAAGCCCAGGGGAAGAAAGGGTAAATCCGAGGGCGAGGCTCGTCCTCCCCCCCGGACGGCGCCTGGAGGCGTTTAGCTTTTTGAAGCAGAAGCAGGATGTGGTGCGGGCTTCTGCATAAGGAGGCAGCAGAGGCTAGTGAGTGAAAAGATGGTTGGCCTGGAAAGCTGCAGGAACTGAGCGTCGGGGCCAGCTTTGTCCCGATTCTTTCTCGCTGCCAGATCGAGCTCATGGTTAAACAAGGCTCTGTTCTGTGGGGCGTCAGGGAAATGGGAGTAAACCCTAGCAGATCCACAGTCCTGGAAAGACAAATCCAGGGGCTCAAGTGGGAAGCATCTCACCCCCACCCCCACCCCCCAACACACTTTTCTCTTACCAACACATGGGTCCCTTCCACCTCTTCTCCTTAGGGCACTTTAGAAAACCTGCCCTTTCCCTTTGTGGTGACCTTTGTGTGTTCCCAACCACTCCCTATCCTTCTAGCCCATCAAGCCCCCTTCTGACCTGCTTACTTCATGCTTAAAGCATTTCTAAAGCCCCACTCCTTGACTATTATTAGCTCTCGCCTCTTCCATCATCTGTTGTGTACAATACTGTGTCACCCCCAGCCTTTCTTTTTCTGTTCCTGGGTCAGGGCCCAAAATGTTGAAGTCATGTAATTATCTCAATTGGACCTAGTAATAATAAAGTTTACTAAGTACTTGCTTCTAAACAGCTCCAGCAAGGCAAAAACTTTTGGCCCTGACCTGTAATTCTGTCCCTTTGAGGAATCTTGAAATGGAAACTACCCCACCACGAGTTGGCAACTCATCTTTAACTTACAGTTTTAGAGTTGTCTGGGGGACTTCAGCGTTAAGTGACTTGCCCATGGTCACCTACATAAACTCTGTTAGTGGCAGGATTCAAACCCAGACTTTCCTAAAACCAGCATTCTGCCCCCTATGGTATTTATCCATAGTATTATACCCGTCTTGCAGATGAGGAAAAGGTCTCATAAAGGATAACTGTCTATTTTACAGTTGTTTGAGGTTCAGATGATACAATGTTCATAAAAGATGTAAACTTTGTATCAAAGGACTATTTGCATAGGACTATCATCATTCCTGGAGAATGAGTACTAAGTGCTCTGGTGTGTACATGAGGGCTGGAGAGAGAAGAGATCCATTTTTTTTAACCTCCAATTTTCAGAGAATTACATAGTTCCAGTCTCTCTTTAGGTACTAAAGGGAAAGAAAGACTAGGAAGAAGCCAACATGTAGAGAAGCAGACATTTTCTATCATGTTCTCAACTCCTTTCTTCCCCCTCAATCCTTCACTTTGCTGCAGCAGAGACTTCTTATGCATTTCCTCTTGGTTGAAGTCTAAGACTCTCTTCTTTGAGCTGAGTTATTTTACTCCACATGGGAGAGCTAATTCTCCTGTATTGTATATATGTTCTGATTTCCATTTTGCTATTGACTTGGATAAGGGGTGTACTTAATGGCATTGGCATTGAATGGGAAGGGAATCAAACCTTGGACGTACAGTATGAGGCACTCCTTCCCCATTAAAGCATAGGGATCCAAAGCATAACTCGAACATAAAAATATTTTCCCTCTGCTAATGATAGTTAAGGAAACAGATAAAGCTAATTCTGGGGCCCCTTTCTGAGGAGGGCAAAGTTATTAGCCTCTGTCCCAAACCTCTTCAGCGCCTCCTAGCAAGAATCAAAACCTCTCAGAGAAGGGTGGGAGGGGAAGATAGCTATTAGTAGAAATATGTACTCTTGCCTCCCAGCAAGATATTTCCGGACAGACCCATGCGGCTATATATAAGCTACATTGGCAATCTGTATGATCCTACATCATCTTTCAGAGTTTAAAGCACTATATGATGCCAGTTAAGTGATTTGCCCAAGGTGGCACAGATAGTTGGTATTGTGAGGGATAATTTATAGTGAAGTTTCCCCATTCTGAAAAATCAAATCTAGAATGGCTTTAGTATTCACTAGGCCTAGGCTTGAACTGACCTTCAAGCAATCTAGGGCTTAGAGCAATGGAAATCCTCCCCCAGAGCCAACTCATCAGAAGATATGACAAATAAGGTTAAGACTGCTTTCATAGGATACCCTCATGTTTCCGGGTCTTTGTCTGGAAGAGATTCCCGAGCTTAGGTTGTGGGTCAGCTCCCCCTACCAATAAGAATGGAGGCCAGTTGGGGGGGTTGGGTTTCTGCATTGGAAGATTATATAACCATGGGCTGGCTAATACCTGTTGCTCTCTCCCTGCCACCATGTGGGAGATAGGGGGTAGAGACCTTTCTCATGAGAAAGAATAAAGACCTTTTCGGACCTTAGATTCAGACTCTGGACTCTTTCATCTCACGCAGTATTATACCTTAGTCACTTGATCTCTCTCAACTTCAATTTAAGAATAATAATAGCACGTACCTCTTAGGTTTGTAGTAAGAAAAGCACTTTATAAAGCTTAAAACATTATATAATAATAACAGCTGATATTTACATTGTGCTTTAAAGTTGACTTGGGCACTTTACATACATCTTTTTCCTAGGACCTCTCCATTCCAGTGACAAGTGCTATTATCCCCTCTTTACAGATAAGAAAATTGAAGCCTTGGAAGGTTAATTGCTTAAGCTCACACAGGTAATAAGTGTTGTCAGAGACAAGATTTGAAAACAGTCTGCCTGACCCACTCCAAGTATAGGGCTCTGCATCACCATTTTATCTCTTGATATTAATTCACTATGGTTATGAAGTAAAAATTTCAACATTTTATAAACCTGGAAACTGAGGCTCAGTAACATCATGTGTCTTGCTCAGGATTATAATAACTAATAAATATTGGAGCCAGAATTCAAGTATAGGTCTTTTAACTATAACCAACCATATTTTGGACTTAGGGTCAAAAAGTCTGTTGTTGGAATCCTTTTTTTCAGACGCTTAATAGCTGTGAGACCCTGAGCAAGGCACTTAACCTTCAACCTATTTCTTTACCTATAAAACTGGTCTAATACTAGCACCTACTTAACAAGATTTTTGTGGAGATCAAATAAGATGTGACTTGCTCATAGTGCATATCTGGGAAACTTGCAGTTTCAGTTCAACTCAGTTAACAATTATGAAGTACATATGGTGTGCCAGGCATTGTGCTAAATGCTGAGGATACAAATAAGGAAAGCCTTGCCTTTGGGGGCTTATCATGTAAAGGGAGGAGATGGAACACAAAAGGAAGCTGAAGAGGAGGAGGGTCACCAGGGAATACTTGACTTGAGGTTATGCTATTCCTTGAGGTCCAAACCAAATAGAGCTGCTGAAGGAAAGTGGAGAGTTATTTAAACTCATTTTCTTAGCAGTGTAATCTCCACTTTAATACCAAGTTAATTTTTAAAGAAGAATAATTAGCATTTAATAATTCTTTAAGGTTTGTAAAACATTCCACTTGTGTTATCTCATTTTTCTTCGCAACACTTTCTTCACAAGCACAATCATGGAGAGAAGAGCAGTATATACATGAAAATGTGTTGTGTAGAAAAATTAAGCAGGGAAACTATGAAGAAATTGACAAAACAAGTGAATGTAATTTGATATTTGATTATTTCAATTTAAAGGTTAACACAGAAGGATAGGCAGAGAGGGGGCCAATTTTTGGAAAACATGGCTCAGGATTAAGAATCCGAAAAGGTCTAAAATTCATAGACCGCCCAAGAACTTCATGCTTATATAACATGAATACTTTCATTAAGAAGAAAATTAGAAGGCACTAATCATTTAACAAAATCGCACACAAAGAAAATAAATTGACTATGTCATAATGGAACAAAATGTTACTTGTTGCTGGTGTGGAAATAATTTTCGAACAGGAAATCTAATGGGACCACTGACTAATTAGAACAAAGTCATATCAAGTTAGAAAAAAGATGAAAAGAAAATACTACATAAAATTGCAACAGTTTCATCCTGACCTATTCATTTGCCAAAAAATAAGAAATAAAAAAGACATACTTTTTTTCATATGTATAAGGAACCACTTCAGGTGAAATTTATCACTACTACTTATAAAACTATAACCAATGTAAAATAATCATCACAATGAGGAGGCCAAAAAGGGTCAGAAACATACTTAACCCGCAAACACTTGATTCTCTCGTCTTTCTCCTCTCCCATGCATGTTCTATACAGTTGCCAAGTTGATTTTCCTAAATCACATATCACTCCACTGCTCAATAAATTCCAGTGGTTCCCTGTTTCTTCAGGATCAAACACAAATTTCTTCACAAACTAGTTTGAACTTTTCCAGATTTAGTATTTGTTACTTCTCTTAATCCATGCTCCATTTAAACTTGCTGTTCCTTACTACATCTCTCAACTCCATACCTTTGGCTTTGACAGCAAACTGACTGCCTACAAAACTTTGAATGTACTTCCTTCTTCCACCTAGTTTCTTACAAATTTCAACTGAAAAGTTACCTCTATGGGGACTTTCCTGACCCTTTAGGCTACTAGCGCTGCTGCCCCCCCCCAAAAAAAACCCCCCACTGTACTAATATTGTGTATATTTCATATTAACTTATTTATGCTGTATTCTCTCCCAGCCCTTCTTAAAATTATTACTGAGAGCAGAAACTTTCATTTTTTTCTTATAGTAAGTGCTTGGTTGTTTCCTTGCCAAGCAGAAAAGGCATAGCAACCAAAGCCATCACCAGTCTAGAATGCAAAATCATTTATAAAATACCCCAGGGAAGGATTTGGAAAATGATAAGTAGTATTATGTCATTTTGAAAAAGCAAAATAGTAGTGGAGATGAAAGTAAGTCCACAGAAAACTCAGCATGAGGCCTAGCTAGGTCATGTTACGTCAGGAACATTCAAAGATAAAATTGATAGGAGAAAAACAAATAGAAAAATGGAAACAACTTTTCTACAAAAATCTGTTTTTCTCACTAATGAGAATAAAAATAATTTCATTTGAATTTAAAATGAGTCCATAGTGTGCCAAATAAAAAAAGTAAAAATGTTAATAAATGAAGTTGAGAAGAGTAATGACCAAATAAAGTACGCAGAAGACTTTTTTTTTTTTGTGGGAAATATCTTGAAGGACTTGAGGGATTGTTTTACAAGGTAATTCCTAGATAACAAGAGAAAACTCGTGGACAAATTCCCACCCCTCACTCTCCTTCTATCTTCACTAAATGATCAAAAGGACATTCATAATTATGAATTCATACTTTCTCGTTATTATTCAAGTTTTATAAGACCAAAGACATCTTTAATGGAAGTTTGGGAAGGAAACAAGCAAGCTTTCCCAAATGACTTTTCTAAAGCTTGCCACATGTTTGTAGTCAAACAATTGACTTGAAGTTTCAAAGAATGCAATATTTTACCTTTGTTTATTTTCTGTTGATTATATAAAAGCTTTTAATTTGGTAGAACAAACTGCAGCCTTTAAGACTCCTTTTCCATGAGGTGTGTCTCATGCATATATGTTTAAGATTATACTAGAAATCTTGATAAAGGCAACCACAAAGATGGCTTCTTTCAGTGATTCTTTATGTTAAGCAAGGAATAAAAGACAAATATGTTACGCTGTTATGCTTACCAAAAGTATTTGCTATTAGCATGGGAGATATCATACAAGTTTTAAATAGAAGATGGTGAGGTCTTATAGACATCATTGTCAATAGTAACAAGCTCCATAACAGAGACAAGATAACTCAAGAGAGCAGCCTAACCATCTGTACAGGAAAAACAAAACAGTGGAAAAATACTTATTGACAAGACTACAATAAAGCAAATGGATAACCAATTCATCTACTCTGTCAAGCAAATTAATACATCAGTATTAACAATGCTTTGGGTCAGAGACTGCAGATAGATGAGTTGGTCCAGAATTGATTGGGAGGAAGAGAGCAGCCTAGATTGTTTTTTGGAAATTGTGCAGTAGGTTTAACAATCCCAAGCTTCACCCTGGTGCATGCATGGGAACACACACACACACACACACACACACACACACACACACACACATACACACACCCTGTTTACCACAAATATTTTTCCTGATAATACTATCCTGTTGTGCATCTTAGGATATAATACTCTGTGAAAAATAAAAATTACAGATCAGTCAAATGGCCAAACAAAAGCATATGCAAGCCTAAGTAGGCTACAGTTTATTTCCAATGATAATCCAGGGGCAAAAAGTGAACTATGGCATGTTCTCAAGAAATTGTATCACCAAAAGATTTCCACAGCAAGAGGGAGGTATAGCAGATAACTCAAAGTGTCCATGAAATGTTAAACCACCTAGAAGAATGCCTTCAACACATTCAGTAGATCCCCAATGTAAGATCTGTTCCAATGGAGAGTATCCACAGCAATGACATCACACATTCTTTAAAATAATGGAAGTATTGGAGTATTGTTGTTATCAGAAAAGAAGACTCAGAGATGAAATGAGCTACTTTGGAAGAAGTTTTCACTCTTTTTTTCACTGAGAAATTTGATCACAACTCTAGAATTGTGCTTTTTGGCTGGATGTGCTAGTTTGTTTTCCTCTTGGGAGAATACTTTATCAAATATCTACTAGGAGTCTAGCATATTCAAAGTACAATCCATCTCTCCTTTCTTCTCTGGTAATATCAGTCTTCAGCAGAGCTTATTGAAATCCCACTTTAAGAAATTTTTTAAAAGTGGAATTTTAAATTTCCTGTATTGTTAAGTCAATAATGTGATTGTGAAAATTACTCTGTAAAAATAATCTGTGAATATACTCTTGTCATTTTTTCTTCCTAGATATTCTTGATACGATAGATAATTCTCATAAAGATTTTATGGGAATTAGAAAGTAGGCATAGGGTTTAGTGGTTGCTGATGTCCTCCCAATTACCTCAAAGGGGAGGGGAGTATTGGTAAGATTTATAATTTTTCAAGTCTCATATTATTTTGAAAATTAATTCCCACAAACAAGGGATAGAGAGGATCACAAATGATAAAATGCACAGTTTTAATTACATAAAATTAAAACCCATTCCCAAAAATAAAATCAATGCAGTTAAAATTAGAAGGAAAACAGGTAACTAGGGGTAAAACTTTGCAGCAAATATCTTTGGTAAAAGTCTGTTAACTAAAATATATTAGGAACTGATTCAAATTTACAAGAACAGAAGACATTCCTCAGTAAAGAAATGGTCAAAGGATAGCAATAAGCAGTTTTCAAAGAAAGAAATCCAAGCAGTAAATAAATATGTGCAAAAATGCTCCAGATTGCTTCATAATTAGTGAAATGCAAATTAAAACAACATTGAGATTCCACCCCACATCCTTCAAATTGGCAAAGATAACAAAAAAGGAAAACGACAATTATTGGAGGGATGAGTTATGAATTTGTCCAGCCATTCTGGAAAACATTTTGGAATTATATCCTCAAAGTTACTAAGCTGTATGTACCTTTTTACCAAGCTATACTACTATTAGACTTACACCCCAAAGAGATCAAAGAAAGAGAGAGAAGATCTATATGTGGTAATGGATTTATAGCAGCTCTTTTTGTTATAACAAAGAACTGGAAAATAAGGTGGGGTGGGAATCTATTGGGAAATGGCTGAATAAATTATACCATATTAATGTAATGGAATATTATTTCCATTTAAGAAGTTATGAAAGGGGATATTTCAGAGAAACTTGGGATAGACTTGTATGAAATGACCAGGAGAATAATTTATACAATAATAACAGTATTGTAAAAAAAAAAAAAGTTTTGAAAGATTTGAGAACTCTGATAATATAATGACCAACCATAATTTCAAATGACTAAAGATGAAGCTTACTGCTCACTTCCTGACAGAGAGATGATGGACTCAAGACACATAGTAAGGCATGTTTTTTATACGTGGCCAGTGTGGAAATTTGCTTTTCTTGACTTTGTAATTTGTTAAGAAGGAGGGGGTCGGGGGAAGTGGGAAGGAAAAGAGACTTAGGAATTAGGTTGCTTCTCAAAAAAGGAAGAAAAAGAAAAGAAGCTATGATGTATTTTAAAATGCATAGAAATAATGGAAGGCCAGAAAGAATCACAGGCAAGTAGGACAGCTTTGAAAGTTATGTGTTAAATTTATTATATCCCTTAGAAGAAAATCAAACTGTGTATAAGGTATTTGCAGTTTTGTGTATGATCTACTTTTTCTCTTCTATATATTACTGTTTTATTACTATATGTGCTGTTTTAGCATATATTAAAATGGTCATTTTATTTGGTATTAAATTCAGAATAAATTTTTTAAAAAATCAAACCCCCTCAGTGCTTTCAAAATTTTGCTGCCTCTTATAATGTCTTTTCTAGATTATCCTGTTCATAGAACATTGTATTAATTCCATCAAGTCCCAGAACATTTTTTCTGGGGCTCCTAAATGAGAGGCACAATCACTTTTAAGAATTTCTCCTAACTATAAAAAAAAAAACAACAGGAAAAAAATAAGTGGAAGTGTATACCTATTATCTAGACCCCAGACTATATTGAATGGACAACCCATAGAGCTTATTGATCAGCCATAGAGCTCCATGTAAATATACATATATATATATATATGTATTTATATATATAGACAGATAGAAGATAGAGCACATGTAGATATATGTGAATATGTATATATATATGTATATGTGTAATATGCATTTATTAAGCATCTACTATGTTCTAGGTCAGGGGTGGGGAACCTGCAGCCTCGAGGCCATATGTGGCATTCTAGGTTCTCTGGGGCAGCCTTTTGACTGAGTCCAAGTTTTACAGAACAAATCCTTTTAATAATGGAATTTGTTCTGTGAAGTTTGGATTCAGTCAAAGGACCCCACTTGAGGACCTAGAGCGATATAGGACCTTGAGGATATAGGTTTCCCACCCCTGTTCTAGGTGCTCAAGATACAAATACAAAAAATGAAACACTTCCTATTTTCGAGGAACTTATGTTCGTGTGTGTGTGTGTGTGTGTGTGTGTGTGTGTGTGTCTTGGATAGGCCCTGCAAATGGACAATGAGTTGGGTAGAAAACTGAACAGGAGGAGAGCAGGCTTTGGGAAACTGTCAAATTCTTTTAATGGCCTGAAGCTTCTCCCCAAAACAAAAGTCCATATTTTTAATTCTAAGATCTTCTAGTAGAAATGAATGGTTTTGAATCATCGAACAGTACAGTCCACAAAGAATTAAAATTGAGGATCACACAAACGACAATGGAAAGGGCAAAAAGACAGGCTCGATACATGGCAAGATTAAGGAATAACTAATGGACTACCTTTATGCTTACATTGGTAACCATGTCTAGGAAAGGCAAGGAAAAACTCCAGCACGCTAAGCAGACCCTCCTGCAGGTGATTTATAAGAGAATAAGGACAAGCTTCATATAGGATTGTTGTGATCAGCATTATTGCAGGCATATGGTTACCTGTAGAACTAGGAAAAAAAATGAATTAATGGCTACAAAAATATAAATTGCCAAGTTGACGAAACTTGGAGTAATAATCAACTTAAAAAAACTAATTTCAAAATAGAAACTGAATGCATCATAATTCAGTTAAAATCTAAGAAGTCACCAGGAACAAATTTTTCCCAAATTCTGTCAAAAATTTATAAGCAATCTCTATGCTACATATATTTTTAGAAATAAGGGCAAATATTATCCTCAAGGGCACCTAGGTGGCTCAGTGGATAGAGTGCTGGGCATAGAATAAGAAATATGATTTCAAATTTGCCTCCAACACTTGCTAGCTATGTGACCCTAGGCAAGTCACTTAACCCTGTTTTCCTTAGTTTCCTCATCTGTAAAATGAGGTGGGGAAGGAAATGGCAAATCACTCCAGTATCTTTGCCAAGAAAACCCCAAATGGGGCCACAAAGAGTTAAATACTGACCAACAACATTATCCTCAAACCAGAGAAAGACAAGGAGAAAAAAGAGAGATATAAAACATCATTAATATGAGGCAAAAAATTCAACAAAATATTGGCAAATCAAGTATATGAATAGATGGAAGTTACTCACAATGACCACACTGAATTTACACTACAAATGTAAGCTTATTCAATATTAGAAAAATAATTAGTATAATAAAAAGCAACAATAAAAATACATATCAATAGATACAGGAAAAGTTTTTGAGAAAAAAATTATTTTGTTAAGAAATATTAAAAATAGAAATAGAAAGGTTTATCCTTAGCATGAAAAAAAGCATTTATCTGAATCTAAGAAATGATATTATTTAAAATCGTTAAACACAAAGTTTTCCTATCTGGGGAGGGCTATATTCAGAAATTAATGTAATATAAAAATAGCTTTTTAAAAAGTTTTCCCACTAATAGCAATACTCCCCTTACTGTTATTTGCTATAGTTCTAGAAATACTAGCTATAGAAATGAAAAGAAAAAGAAATGAGAACATAAAGAGGACCATCTCATAGAACATGTGTAAAACTTACCTTCCTATTTCTGGCCATGTGGTTCATTGCCAAAGGATATATACAGTTTGAAATAATTAATTGGACCTTCAAAAAAAATTTGTGGTTCATTTTTTTTATTCAGTACTTTAGGTGGTAACATCAAGAATACAGTGAAAATGGAGAAGGCTTAGCCCTCCTCCACCCCTATGCCTTTGTGGCCCACCAATACAGCAGGGTAACTCAAATAAGTGAATTTGTATGTTGGTCCTTGGCTGCCTTTTCCATTGTTTCATTTCCTGGATATGTGACTGCACATCAGTCTCTAGGTAGACATGTCCTGACTTAGAGGTAGCATTGTTCAGTCCAAGAGGTCCAGAGGTCATTAAGTTCATAGTGTAGAACTGATTGACAGCTAATTAGGGTTTTTCATCAAGGAAGATAACCACCTGTGGGAGAGTGATACCTATGTTTAGATGAGGCTTAAGAATCAGCCTCCATAAAGAGTACAATTCTAAATTAAGATCCTGTTTTAAGTATTTCAATGCACACTATAAGTCTTTTGTATCTTTTGGGATTTCTCATGTGTGTAGGAAATAAATACTTGTCCCATACATGATTCATACTGTATGTTGAGTTTTTATATCCCCTGCTTGGGGAAACTTAGACATGAATACAAAACTAATTTTTTTTTGCTTTTTTTTGGAGGGCAATTGGGGTTAAGTGACTTGCCCAAGGTCACACGGCTAGTTCAAAACTAATTTTTAACTAATTCATATCCAGAGCACCATGGTTAGAATTGAACAAATTGTGTAGTGTGAGAAAAGTACCCACAGCCATCCTCTCATTAAAGACTAGACTCCCCCAATACTGATTCTGTTTGGGCATGAATCCAGAGAAAAGGAACCCCTTAGGGAGAAGAATCTGTTGCAGTTTCCCAGCTCGTGGACCTAACAGTGGTTCTTAATATTAGGAAAAAATAAGCATTGGTAATGAAGGGGATAAACTATCTCCATTTGCAGACAACTTAAAAATTTGGAATATAACAGAGAACCAAAAACAAAAAAGTTCCAACAGAATAACAATATTTTTATTTTTCTATTATAATTCCTATTTCTATCATAATCATTAAAAATAGGGGAAAAATTTAGAACAAAAAATTATTTGAAATTATGGCAAATGCCACTTGAAATAATGAAAAATGTGTCCAGTATTTTAAAATTTGTGTATACACAAAATAACATTACATAACAATTACATAAAATAATGCTGAAATATTTTTATACAAATAAAAGAAGAAGCAAATATTTTGAGAAATATTCACTGTTTGTGACTTTCATGCTAACATGGTAAAGATACTACTTAACAAAATCTATAGACTTAAAATTTTGCCAATCAAAATTTTTTAAAGATTCTTCAGTGATTTTGATAAAATAAAAACAACTCATGTAGAAGTAGAAAAGTTACAGGCTATCAAAGGAAATAGTTTTTAAAATGAGGAAAATAGATTTATGCCACAGATTTCAAATTATAAAATAGAACTAATTATCAAAATAATCTGGCACAGTTTTAAAAAGAGCACAATGGAATAGATAAGCAAGATCTAGAATAGAATATTTTGCATTTGAATAAAAATTGGACCTACTAAAGCAAAGAATAGAATTTTTTAATGGATAAAAAAGCATTTATTAAAGAGCAGTAAAATTGGTAGACCATTAGCTAATTGAGGTCAAAGAAAACTAAATTAATCCAAAGTAGAAATGAGGAGGGGAAAATCACAGCGAATGAGATGAATTATGTGCAGTGTCCAATAAACCCCAAGATGGAAAATGCTGGGAAAGTTATTTTTTAAAAAAAATTAGTAAGAAAACTAAATAGTAGCTTAGCAAAAAAATCCAAATGAATCTATGATCCAAATATTTAAAGAAACACCTTTCAGTATTTCAATGAATCCATGATTTAATACAGGTGGGTACTCCTTCAAATGCTATAGTTTTCAAATCATCCAAAATTTCTCATTCTATGTAATACTTGTTCATGTCCCACTGGAAATTTTTCACAGGTATCCCACCCATCATACTGACTTCCTTTAGGTCCCTTAACATTTTATGGGAACCATTGTAGTAGATGGATTTTCTGTCACAATGATTCTGAGTGACTCTTACCACTTGTGTGACCTTTAAGTAAGTTTATTAATTTCTTTGGGCCTCATTTCCCTCAACTGTAAAATAAGGGGTTTGAATTAGATGGCTTCTGAGATACTTTCTAAATCTAGATCTATGATTTATCTCCCTATGATCCTCAATGTATTCTACTTGTTCTCTTGTTCACTATTGTTACACCGTCTACCCACCTAACTTCCACTTCATTTCTCTCCATTGATCCTTGTCTGATTTATAATTTTAATTCTTTGAAGATTGTGATATTCCATAAATTAAAGACACAAAGTATTATCAAAATGTTCTTTTTTTTTGGTTTAGACTGGTAAGTTCATTGGTTTATAGAACTGCCAGTGAAGAGGTGCCTTCTACTAATAAGATCAGCAACACTTCTATAACCTGTTGTCTTAAATGGTTATCTACGGCATGAAGTAACTTTACCAGGATTATACAGCCGATATATGTCAATGACAGGACTTGTTATTTTAATAAAGATTTTGAAGAGATGATGAAAGAGATATATTGGTTGGTAGCTATTGATATATTAATGATTACCTTTAAAAATTATAATATCTGCAATAATATAATATAATATTAAAATTACAATATCTTCAGTAGATTCCCCTTTTTTGTTTATCTTGAAAATTATCCTCAAACTTGGACCTCTTCTATTTATACCTGATCTGGGGCATCTTTGTTTTCTATACTGTCATATCTACTTCCTCAAGTAGCACATTAAGGTGTGTGATGTTAATGTGGGAGTTCTACTGTCATTGGCAGAGAAAACAATTTGTTCTCAAAATCCTGAAAGAACAGATAGGAAATAATAAAAGATAAGAGTCAATTTCAAGTACATAAAATTTTAAAGTTTTTGCTTGAATAAAAATCAATGCATCTAGAGTAGGGTGAAGTGTTAGGTAGGAAAAAAAAATGCATGAAATGTCTCTGAGATCTAAAATAAAAGAAATTGACATGAATATATTAGGATCAAAAATCATTCTCCAAAAGATGTGTTCAAAGCATGTGAACAAATAGCTTTCAAGAGATTTACATGCAATCAGCAACCATATGAAAAAATACTTTAAGTAACAATAATAAGAAAAATGCTGGTGCAGTGGATAGAGAACTGGACCTGAAATCAGGAAAACCTGAGATCAAATCCAGCCTCAGACACTTACTAACTCTGTGCTTCTAGGGAAGTCATGTAGCCTCTGCCTCAGTTTCCTTACCTGTAAAATGGGGAAAATAATAGTACCTACCTCCCATGGCGTTATAAGGATCAAATGAGATAATAATTGTGAAGTACTTAGCACAGTGCCTGGAAAGCAGTGAGCACTATGTAAATGTTAGCTGTTATTATCATTATTATTATTGAGTGCAAAATCAAGCAATTACGAGATTTCATTTCACTTCCTGCAAACTGGTAAAGATAATAATAGATCTAAATAGTCAATATTGGAGAAACTTTAAGGACATTGACTCACTAAAACACTGTTAATAAAGCTGTGAGTTTTTCCAACCTTTCTAAAAATCAATACAGTATTATTCAAGAAACGTCACTTAAACTGTTGATAAATTTTAGCTAGCAATCCTATGATTGGGTATATATTCTAAGGAAACCAAAGATAGAGGGAAAGACCTCATATACATCTAATATAGCCATAAGAGTACTTTTTGTGGTAACAAAAAATTGGAAACAAAGTGGGTGCTCATTAGTAGAGATATTGCAGAATAAATGGTGGTATATGAATGTAATGGAATATTATTGTACCAACAGATATAAGTATAAGAAAATCAGACAAGCAAGAAAACATCTTTGTGAACTGATATAAAATAAAGTAGTCATAGCTAGAGAAACAATATAAACAATGATTTCAATGATATGTGTGAAAACAACACTGAAAGGCAGCTGAATCATAATAACCAATCTTGACTCCAGAGAATAATTGTTCAAATACATTACTTGCCTCCCAATCAAGAGGTCATGACTACAGAGTGGAAATATTGCTTGTGCTTTCAGATGTGGTTAGTATGTTTTCCTTAACCTTTTTAATCTATGTTCTGAAGAAGTAGTCTATGGCAAGGGGTAGTGGGAAGATTTTGTAAAAGGACTAATGAAAAAACAAAAGGAATCAGTAAAACTTTAAAAAAAACCTTTTGACAAATCTTTTCCATTTTTTATCTATTAATTGTCCTCATTCTAGTTCCATCCTTAAAGGTTTGGGGGATGATCTAGATTAATTGGTATTCATGCTAAGTTTTTCATAAATTAATTTTCCTATCTATCATTTCTCACTATTTTATGAGATGATATCACTCAAAATCTTTTGCCATCTTCCTCTCTAAATCTATAGCCTATGATCTAAAACTTTATAACACAACATCTCCTAAAAAAATAAAAGACGAAAACCTCTGAGAACCTGACTCAAGAAGTCATTTTCTCTTTGGTTTATAGCCTTCACCTGCAGTTTGTTATTGTTCAGTCATTTTTCAGTCATGTCCAATTGTTCATGACCCTATTTGGGCTTTCTTGGCAAAGATACTGGAAGGTTTTGCCATTTCCTTCGACAGCTCATTGTACAGATGAGGAAGCTGGGTTAAGTGACTTGCTCAGGGTCACAAAGCTGCTAAGTGTCTGAGACCAGATGTGAACTCCTTGATGTTAGGCCCAATGCTCTGTCCACTGTGCCTCCCAGCTGCCTTGCCTTCACCTGTAGTTATTCCAGGAAAATCTTTAAGTATAGTTTAGATATAGCTCATATTTAGTTCCACATGTATGTAAAAGTATCTCCAGGTTCTGTATAAGCACATAACGTAACAAATGCAAATTGGGTATAAGATGCCTTTATTTCACTCCACATAAAATATTCAATAACCAAGAATATTCAAAATAGGTGCAGGAACTGATCAAAATAACACAAAAAGGGAGAACATGAATTTATTAAGCATCTGCTGTGTGCCAGGTACCATGCTAAATATATTATTTGATCTTCATAACAACCCTGTTACCTAGGCACTATTATGATCCCCATGTTACAATTGAGGAAACTGAGGCAGGCAGCAGTTAAGTGCCTTGCCCAGGGTCATATAGCTAGGAAGTGTCTGAGGCATTCTTGACTCCAGGCACAGCACTTGATCTACTTCATCACCTGGCTGCTTCAAATATCCATAAACTTCCCTGAAAAAAGGAACTAAGCTTACAGTTGCCATAAAGACAAGCCTTTGAAATCCTGGTAAACCTCTCTGTTTCCACAAAGGCCAACACAGTTCCTCTCAAGATTAATACTACCAAAGTTAAGGAGGCAAATAGAATTTTAGAGAAGGTAGATATGATAGACCTCTGGAGAAAACTGAATGGGGATAAAAAGGAATATACCTTCTTCTCAGTGGTATACAGCAATACACAAAAATTGGCCATATACTAGGGCATAAAAATCTCACAATTCAGTGCAGAAAGGCAGAAATATTAAATGTATCCTTCTCAGATCATGATGCAATAAAAATTATATGCAATAAAGGGCCATGGAAAGATAGACTAAAAACTAATTGGAAACTAAATAATTTAATCCTAAAGAATGAGTGGGGCAAACAAGAAATTATAGAAACAATCAGTAACTTCATTCAAGGGAATGACAACAATGAGATAGCATACCAAAACTTGTGGGATGCAGCAAAAGCAGTTCTTGGAGGAAGTTTTATATCCCTGAATGCATACATGAATAAAATAGAGAAAATGAAGGTTAATAAATTGGGCATGCAACTGAAAAAGCTAGAAAAAGAACAAACTGAAAATCCCCAATTAAATACTAAATTAGAAATAATGAAAGCTAAAGGAGTTATTAATAAAATTGAAATTAAATAAATATGAAATTAAATAAAATGAATTAATAAATAAAACTAAGAGCTGGTTTATTGAAAAAGCCAGTAAAATTGATAGACCTTTAGTCAATATGATAAAAAAAAAAAAGAAAGAAGAAGACCAAATTACAAGTATCAAAAATGAAAAGGGTGAATCTACCTCCAATGAAGAGGAAATTAAAACAATAATTAGGAATTATTTTGCCCAATTGTATGCACATAAATTTGACAATCTTAGTGAAATGGATGAATATTTTTAAAAATATAAGTTGCCCAGATTAGCTGAAGAGGAAGTAAATTACTTAAATAACCCCATCTCAGAAAAAGAAATTGAACAAGCCATCAATGAACTCCCTAGGAAAAAATCTCCAGGGCCAGATGGATTTACTAGTGAATTCTATCAAACATTTAAAGAACAATTAATTCAAATACTTTACAAACTATCTGGGAAAATTGGAGAAGAAGGAGTCCTACCAAATTCTTTTTATGACATAAATATGGTACTGATACCTAGATCAGGAAGAGACAAAACGGAGAAAGAAAATTATAGACCAATTTCCCTCATGAATGTAGATGCAAAATTTTTAAATAAAATATTAGCAAAAAGACTACAGCAAATTATCACAAGAACAATACACTTTGATCAGGTAGGATTTATTCCAGGAATGCAAGGATGGTTCAATATTAGGAAAACCATCAGTATAATTGATCACATCAACAACCAACCTAGCAGAAACCATATCATTATCTCAATAGATGCAGAAAAGGCTTTTGACAAAATACAACACCCATTCCTATTGAAAACACTAGAAAGTATAGGAATAAATGGAGTCTTCCTTAAAATAATAAGTAGTATCTGTCTAAAATCATCAGTAAGTATTATATATAATGAGGATAAACTAGAAGCATTTCCAATAAGATCAGGGATGAAACAAGGATGTCCACTATCACCCCTCTTATTCAATTTGGTACTAGAAATGTTAGCAGTAGCAATTAGAGAAAAAGAAATCAAAGGAATAAAAGGCAAAGAAGAGAGTAAGCTATCACTCTTTGCACGTGATATAATGATACACTTAGAGAATCCTAGAGAATCAAATAAAAAACTACCTGAGATGTTAAATAAATTTGTCAAAGTTGCAGGATATAAAATAAACCCACATAAGTCCTTGGCATTCCTATTTATTTCTAACAAAACTCAACAGCAAGAGACAGAAAGAGAAATTCCATTTAAAGTTACTGTAGAAATTATAAAATATTTGGGAATCTACCTGCCAAAACAAACACAGGACTTATATGAGCACAATTACAAAACACTTTGCACACAAATAAAGTCAGATCTAACTAATTGGAAAAACATTGGTTGCTCCTGGCTAGGTCAAGCTAATATAATAAAAATGACAAATTTATCTAAATTAAATTACATATTTAGTGCCATACTAATCAATCTACCAAAAAATTACTTTATAGAGCTAGAAAAAATAGTAACAAAATTCATTTGGAAGAACAAAAGGTCCAGAATATCAAGGGAATTAATGAAAAGAAATGGTAGGAGAGGTGGCCTAGCCATACCAGATTTTAATCCATATGGTAAAGCAGCAGTCATCGAAATTACTTGGTACTGGCTGAGGAATAGAGTAGTAGATCAATGGAATAGATTGGGTACAAAAGACTCAGTAGTCAAAGATTATAGTAATATACTGTTTGATAAACCCAAAGACCCCAGTTTTTGGGATAAGAACTCACTATTTGACAAAAACTGCTGGGAAAACTGGAATGTAGAATGGCAGAAACTGGGCATAGACCATTATCTAACACCATATACCAAAATCAAGTTGAAATGGGTGTGTGATCTAGGTATAAAGGCTGATAACTGTAAGTAATCTGGGAAAGCAAGGAATAGTTTACCTGTCAGATTTATGGAGAAGGGAAGATTTTATGACCAAACAAGAATTAGAGAGCATTATAAAATGCAAAATGTATAATTTTGATTACATTAAATTGAAAAGTTTCTGTACACATAAAGGCAATGTAACCAAGATTAAGAGGGAAGTGGAAAATTGGGAAAGAATTTTTACAATCAGTGTCTCTAATAAAGGTCTCATTTCTCAGAGAATTGAGTCAAATCTATAAGAATACAAGTCGTGACCAACTTTGATAGACTGGGCTCTTCTCAGCAATGCAAGGTTATAAGACAACTCCAAAAGACTCATAATGGAAAGAGATGTCTACATTCAAAGAAAGAACTACAGAGTTGGAATGCAGATTGAAGCAAACTACCCGCTCTCTTTCTTTTTCTTGTTTGGTTTTGTTTCCTCTTTCCCATTGCTCATTCCATCGGTTATAATCCCTCTTTGCAACCTGACTAATGTCTAATGTGAAAGTATTTGCAGATCCTATACTTGATTGGCTGCCATGGGGGTGGGGGAGTGAAGAGGAGAGGGAGGGGAGAAAATTTGAAACTCAAGGGATTGTGGACCTGAATCTTGTAAACTAAAAGTAAACGAATGTATCATTAAGCACCCTAGCATACCTAGGGCGGCTACTAGCACAGGTTCTTAGATCTACTTTTCTAAAGGAAAGCAACTCAAAATGGGTTAACAATCTTACTTTAATCAAGCATATCACTTAACTAGTTCAGGGGGAAAAGTCAGCACCCTGAACTTCAGAGAATACAAACAGAAGTTACAAACAAACGGAAAAACAGATCAGCAGACGGCTTCCAGCATCTGACCATTACATCAGTTACCTATTCAGTTACCAGAGAGGGAAGCACCAACATCTGGGTTTTTCACAGCA
>JAQQSV010001620.1:0-26582 GCA_028646515.1 Pseudochirops corinnae
GTTCTCTTGCTCCACCCCTTCCTGCTATGTCAGCAAGCTCAAGGGGCATGGAAGATCTTCAAATCCCAGTATTTTTTATTGTTACACAGGGCCACCACTTCCTTGGCTTCTGGCTCTGGGGGCAGAGGGCCAGACTTGCTCCTCCATTTCCCCCAAATCCAGCCAAGTTCCAATGACCTTTTACTTTATCTTTGGCATTTATGGGTTGATAATTCTGGAAACTGCCACAGCTGCTGGTGATCCACTCTCCAGAATGCTCCAGGCACAGCTGGTTCAGGCTACCCTGGGGCTAAAACCATGGGTTCACTAAGGGCTTGGCTTGGCTCCCAGCTTGCTGTGATGAACCCTTCCTGTCTGCCTGCTGGGCTGCCTTCAGCAGGAGCTTTGTTCTCTGTCACTTTGTGGTTCTGTAGCTCTAAAATTTGTTTAGAGTCATATTTTAGAGGTATCTGAGGTGGTTATGGGGGAAGCCATGGAGTTTTCCTGCTTCTATGCTGCCATCTTGACTCTGCCCCTATCTCTTTCTTTGACCATTTCAGGAATTCTTTCTGGCCTTGGATCCAATTAGAAATTTTCTTTGAGGCTTTGCTTGTAGCTATTTTCATATTATTATCTTCTAAATTTATATCTTGGTCTTCCTTGCCACTATAGGAGCTTTTTATGACCAAGTTCTTTTTTTTGTTGTTTGCTCATTTTTCTTGTACTTTTTTCACTTTGAACTTTATTTTAATATTGTGCTCTGTTCATTTGGGAGTGGGGAATCACTATGGCAAGCTTTAAGCTTTTTTATGATGCTGTTTTCAGAGCTAGTTCTAGAGGTCTGCAAGTTTTCCTTGCTTCCAAAGTGGTATTATCCTGGGAGAAGTGTGGTTACTGATCTCCTAGTCTTTGCCCTGGTATTTACCCAGGAAGGGTACCTGTTCCCTTGCAGGCTCATGTATTAATGGTCCTCTTAATCCCAGAATTGTGATAAGAATTGCTTATGTGCAACAGAGATGCCTATCAGTGCCAGCTGAATCCAGTGCCAACAAAGTGTCCCTTGTAATATCTTTCTAACCAGTTGTCCTACCCCTTTACTATTGAGAGACCTGAAGCTGCTGGTGGCACTATTAGGTGGGGGAGGTTACTTGTGTACACTTTATTTCAGGCTCAAGGTATTAGGAAGCAGTCCCTGGTTCCTGAAATGTGACTCAGGCACAGCTGTTCTGGATGGTAGTTTGAGTGTCCTCATGGGATTCCTGGAGAGTACACCAGGCACCTGTGCTTCAGACAGATGGACAAGACAGACAGACAAACAAGGAATCCTCTGGTGAAAGGAATGGGCAAAATAAGGTGGACCTCCAAGGGCTTCCACTGATGTTCCTGCAGTTCTCTAGAGCCTTTGTTCACTCTTAGCCTGAAAAAAAAATGTCTAGCTCTAAACATTTTTTGGCTATTGCACTCCAAGATTTAATTTGAGGCATTCCTTAAAAATTGTTTGGAGGAGGATGTCGGGAGAGATCAGTCAGGACTTGGCATATACTCCACCATCTCGGCTCCACCCTAATCCCTCATTTTACAGCTGAATTACATTGTAACTCAGAGAGATTAAGTACTTTGCCTTAGGTCACCATGGTAGAAAGTAGCATAGTTAAAGACTCAAATTCAGGCCATCTCCATGCAAAGCCAGGATTTTTTTTTCCCCATTAAAGCATGTTATGATCCAGAGTCAAGCAATAAACATTTATTAAGTACCTCCCATTTGCCAGGCACTATCCTAAGCAGTAAGGATACAAAAGAGAGACAAAAAACAATTCCTGTTCTCAGGAAGCTTCCTGTAAAATGTGGGAGACGACATGAATACAACTATGCACAAACAAGCATTAAACAGGAAAACCAGTGGTTAATATGAAAAAGGAAGGCACTAAATTCAAGAGAGATTGGCAAAGGCTTCCTGTAGAAGGTAGGATGTTCAGTGAGACTTGTAGGGTCACATAGTAAGATGACTAAGACTAGTCCAGGTGTTTCTGACTTCAAGGACAAGTGGTCTTCCCATAGCATCAGGCTAGCCTTCCCAGAGATATTGGTTTGCCTTTTCTAAGTAAAAGAATACTTTTCTTATCCTTATTCACTGTTAGATTAGAGAAAATCCTGTTGTACTGACATTTTTGCCTAACCACTTCTTTCCTATGAGTTCATCGGGACAGTCAGTCATCTGAATATACCTAATTCTTCCAGTGATATAACAGCATGAGCTCAGCTTGGCTCCCTTTTTAATTAGCCTGTTTCATGAAAATAAAAATCTACTTTTCACAAAATATCAGAACTCATTAGTCTATTCACCTGTAAAAATAGGATTTTTGAGGTTGTTGCTTTTTTGGAAGAAAAGCAATGCACTTTTTTTTTAAGTACATAAAAATTATAATTATTCACTTTATTTTTCCAAGGTCTCTGAGAACTCAAAAAAGGCAGAACAGATTTTTCCTGGACTTTATAAAAGAAATTAACTTCCCAGATTAACATATTGCTTGCCAAGTTTTAGTTTAGAGTGATTTTTTATAACCAAGTTATAAAACTCCTGAAAATACCATGGGGACCTAGAATGGAAAAGCTAAAAGACCTCTGAATGGACCTGCTGCAATGAAGTTGATGAGAATCTAAATGCCAGAAACACATGGCAGGTTTGCTCTCCCAAATGGCAGAATAAGGGACAGATCCTGCTCACATGGTAGAATAAGTGATATATTTTATGGTGTTCACATATTTTTGAAAACTACGCTGTAGGATATTCTGTAAAATTTTATTTGGATCCATGGGAGTCTGAAAGATTCAGTGCTTGATAACTGGTTACAGATCCCCTCTACCGTGGGGTCACTAGGACAAGTCTTCCCTGAGATGAAAATTTAAAATGGTAACAATAACACAGATGTCATATACTTAGATATTATCTATCCACAAGAAGTTCAAAGAATCTTAATAAATAGAATTCTAATTTAGTTCAGCAAATAGCCCATTCATATAATAACAGTTTTCAAAGTGTGGTCCAGGGTCCGCTGGGGGCCCCCAATACTCTTTCAAGAGCTCCAGGAGGTCAAAGTTATTTTCATAACAATACTACAATGTCCTAATTTCTAATACGTTTAAGTGCCAACAGCTATAAGCCACATAAACAAATGTTCAATATTGTTAAGAGTATAAAATGGTCCTGAAACCAAAAAGTTTGAAAACTATTGATTTACAAAATCCACAAAATGTAACCTAGTATCGTAGAAAGACTCTGGATGGGTTCAGGAGAGACCTGAGTTTTCCCTGAGCAAGGTTCCCCTAAGCCTCAGCTTCAAATTCATCTGTAAAATGAAGATTAAAAATATCTGCTGTGATATAAAGTAGAATGTACATCACCCTGTGCAAGTCACTTAAGTACTCTAGGTAAAAACTTAAAATTTAAACACGTGGGTCAGTTGCCAATCTTCCTAGGTAAATGGAGTTTGCTCACTCCCTCTACCAGTGAAATCACAAATCTAGGACAGTGTTGACGATCACACTGATGATGATGATTCTGTATCTCATAGGATTGTTATGGGGATCAAATAACATGACAGCTATAAAGAACTTTACAAACTTTAAAGCACTATAAATATCCCCCTTTATAAAGGGGAACAAACCATGGCACATGTTGAAAATAGATTTATTGATAAACACATGACTGAGTCAACTGGACCACAGGCACAACTAGCTGGAGAGAGGAGAGGAATAGAAGGGGATGGACAGTAGAGGAGAAGAGAAGAGAAGGAGAGGAAAGGAATAGAGGGAGAGGAAAGGAAAGGAGAAAAGAGGAATAGAAAGGGGAGGAGAGGAGAAAAAAAGAGAAGACAGGAGAGGAATAGAGGGAGAGGAGATGCCTTATCACAGAGAAGACCTCAGGATGCATTCTGCCAAAATGACATGTTAGACTCATAAATCTAACTGAAGGACTAATGACCAGATGAGGGTATGTGTAGAATATTTATACCAGTGAATCATTTCCATAGAAAGCAAAGGCTTAACTTGTGAGAATGGGGGCACAGATTTAAAAAGATAAATTTCATTTGATATCACTTAATCTAACTCTCTCATTTTATAGATGAAGAGATAAAGGTCCAGGGTCACACCAAGCCAGAATTTGAACTCAGAACCTCTGCTTCTAAGTCCAGTGGTATTTTCATCAGCTGGTGCCACCTCCTTATGTTTATTTCTCATCATTTTACATCATTTCCCCAAAGAGAAAAAAGAAGGATACAAAAATAACAGGTAACATTTATATGGAATTTGAGGTTCACAAAGTACTTTGCATAGATTATCTCTTTTGATTCCACCCCTAACAACAATGGGAGTTAGGTGATATTATTATCCCCATTTTACAGATGAGGAAACAGAGGAGGGCAAAGGTTAAATAACTTGTCCAGGATCAAAAAGTTAGTAAGCATGTGGGACAAGATCACGAATTCAGGTCTTCATGATTCCAACTTCAGCACTCTAAACACTATGCCAATTATTTGCCTCAAGATCCTGGAGTCATAGTGGGGCAGAGCCAAGATGGCAGAGAAAAAGCAGGGACTTGTTTGAGATCTCCAAACTCCTTCAAATACCTGTAAAAAATGACTCTAATCAAATTCTAGAGCTGCAGAACCCACAAAATGACAGAGCAAAACAAATCTCCAGCTCAAGACAACCTGGAAGGTCAACAGGAAAGGTCTATCGCACAGGCCTGTGAAAGGAGCACCATCTAGTGTGGGCTGCACCAGCACAGATGGGACTTGAGCAGGTCTCAGGGGACTGAATCACTGGCAGTCGTGGTGGTTTTCAGACTTTTCAACAAACAAATGCCAAAGACAAGATAGAAGGTGAGTGGGATAATTCTGTTGGACCTGGGTGAGAGAGGAGAGTGGTTGGGACCCAGCCCTGGGGCAGCAGAAGTGGCACAGTGGCTGATCAAAGATAGACCGCAGGGATCTCCTTGCTGGCACTAAGGCATGATTATCTTGCTTTGCCCTGCTTGTATCTGGGTTGCAGTTCCGCGTGACAGTCCTGGGGTGATAAAGAGTGCTGCTATGGCAGAGTTTTTTACTGCAGTGGAGAGAGAATCCTCCTCACAGTTCTGAGGCAGAAAAGAGTGCTGATGGTCACTCACAGACTAGAGCACAGAACAGGAAAGGAGTAAACAGCTCTCCTTTGATAACAGCTCTCCTTTGATCACACCACCTTGGAAGAACTAGAAATTTATAGGCCCTGAGAAGTATCTTTGAAAACAGCTACACAAAACACCTGAAGTTTGAAACAGGACGCCCTACATATTGGAAGCAGAGTTCTACTTTAAACAAAAGTTAGAAAGTCAAGTATTTGACTGGAAAAAATGAGCAAACAGGATAAAAAAATTCAGACTATAGAATCTTACTTTGGTAACAAAGAATATCAAAACATACAACCAAAAGGTGCCAAAGTTAATGTTCCTACATCAAAAGCCTCCAAGAAAAATATGAACTGGTTGCAGGCCATGGAGAACTCAAAAAGGATTTTGAAAATCAAGTGATAGAAGTAGAGGAAAAATTGGGAAGAGAAATGAGAGTGATGCAAGAAAATAATGAAAAATGAATCAACAGCTTGCTAAAGGAGACTGAAAAAATGGAGAAGAAAATAACACCTTAAAAGTAGACTAATTTAAATGGGAAAAGATGTCCAAAAAACTAATAGGGAGACAAATGCCTTAAAAAGCAGAATTCACCAAATGGAAAAGCAAGTACAAAAGCTCACTGAAGAAAATAATTCCTTCAAAATTAGAATGGAACAAATGGGACCTAATGACTTTATGAGAATTCAAGAAATTACAAAACAGGATGAAAAGAATGAAAAAATAGAAGACAATGTGAAATATCTCATTGGAAAATCTTTGACCTAGAAAATAGATCCAGGAGAGATAATTTAAAAATTATTAGACTCTCTGAAAGCCTTGATCAAAAAAGAGCCTAGACATCATTTTTCGAGAAATTATCAAGGAAAACTGCCTTGATATTCTATAATCAGAGGGTAAAATAGAAATTGAAAGTTTCCACCAATCACCTCTTGAAAGAGAGCCCAAAAGCAAAATTCCTAGGAATATAGTAGCCAAATTCCGGAGTTCTTGGGTCAAGAAGGAAATGTTGCAAGCAGCCAGAAAGAAACAATTTGAGTATTGTGGAAACACAATCAGGATAACACAAGTTCTATCAGATTCTACATTAAGGAATCAGAAGGCTTGGAATATGATATTCCAGAGATCAAAGGAGCCAGGATTAAAACCAAGAATCACCTACCCAGCAAAACTAAGCATAATACTTCAGGAAAAAAAAAAAAGTATATTCAATGAAATAGATGACTTTCCAGAATTTTTTTATGAAAAGATCAGAGCTAAATAAAAAATATGACTTTCAAACACAAAAATCAAGAGAAGCATGAAAAGGTAAACAGGAAAGAGAAATCATAAGGGACTTAGTAAAGTTGAACTGTTTACATTCCTAAATGGAAGGATGATATTTGTAACTCATGAAACCTTTCTCAGTATTAGGGTAGTTGGAGGGATTAGATAGATAGATAGAAATATTAATATGGATACATATATAGACAGAAGCCACAGGGTGAGTTGACTTAAACAACTGGCACATGAAAATTTGGAGCTCAAAATATTGTGGAAATGAATGTTAAAAACTACAAGTAAATAAATAAATTTTTTAAAAAAAGAAGTCATAGATCCAGAAATGGGAGTGACCTTGCGGGCCGTAAATTTCAATTCTTTCTTTTTAAGAATGAGGAAACTGAGGCCCAGAAAATTGAAGCTGACTCTCCTAAGCTCATACAGGTCATAGCTTTCAGAGTCGAAATTCAAACTCGGTCCTCTATTACTCTAAGTTCAGAACTCTTTCCACAAATAAATACAGCTTCCTAGATGTTCAAGGCCAAATAATACAGTAAAGTTATGAAGTAGGAGTAGGGGAAGGGAAACATTTGCTTTGTGCCAAGACCATTCAAATACACAATCTGCAAGGATGCTGGTGATGCTAAAAATCAGTGAAAAAATTGTCTCAGTGAAAAATGACTAACTCTTACCCATGCGTTGGCTCAGGTTTCCCAATGGCTCACTCTGCAACGATCCTTCTATTTCACATGAATGCTAGTTTCCTTGGACAGGCCAATTCCATTTGATAAATTTCCAAGAATCCTGGGACAGACACACACGTACAAGCATCCAGTATGATTTCTAAAAACTGAATTGTACTCCAAAGAAAATCAAGAGATGCTGGATTCTATTCAACATTTTCCACTGCCATTGAAGACATTGTAAAATTTATTAATAATAATAATAATAATGGAAGACAGTTAAGCCTCCAAATTGCCTAATGCTCTCCTAAAATTACTCTTCAGTTATGCTTAAATTAAACACTTGAGCCCTGAAAATCAGGAATGAGCCACCGATGAATCACAGGTGCCATTTTGTCATAAGCTACTTTGCTGTTTAAGGGTTTCCTCCATGGATCTCATTGCCTGAGACTTTTGGTCACTTGGCAGAGGCGGCTAGTGCATTCTAATAGAGATGTGTGAATGCTTAGAGCAAGCAAAACCTTTACTCAAAGTCAAGCAAGGCCACAGGGTTTTAATGCATCTGAGGAAGAGGGAGAAGAAAAGGGACTTAGTAAAAATGGGAGGAGTGTGGCCTGATTTCAGGAAAGAAGGTCAAGGTGGTGGTGGAATAAAGCAAATCAGAGATTAAACACTGAGGACAAGAGAAGAGAAGGTGACCAGAGAAGTTTCATGAAATGGTGCCATTCACTCACTCATTGGCTTTTTCTTTGTGAAAGGAAAGAAATTGTTACTGACAGATCTCAGCTCCCTGTAATGTTTTTGGATTAGAGGCTTTTCCACAATCACTAAACACTGAGAAGATTGAAGGTCAGCTGTTTGGTTGGTTGGTTGTTTTCATGCTAATGCTTTCTGTTGGTAACAGTTAAATAGAGGATGGGATATAGGGATTGGGCCCAAATTTGGACTACTTGGCTGAATGCAATAAAAATAGATGTAGCCTCTCCAAGCTGATTTCACAGCTAGGCCACTTTGTGCTAGACTTGGAATCAGAAGGACATGAGTTCAAATCCCGCTTTAGACACTTACTGGCTTTGAGCCGGTAGGTAAAATGCTGAACCTTCAGTCTCAGCTTCTCCATCTATAAAGTGGGGATCCTAATAGCCCCCATGTCACAGGGTCATTGTGAATATCAAATGACAAAAAGCTGTTTGCAAATATAAGAGTGCTTTTAAAATGTGTGCTAGAACCCTTCCAATGTGTTCTGCATTTCAGCCAAACTGTCTTCTTCTGTACGTCTTATTCCAGCTTCCATGTCTATATCTTTAGACGTGCTTAGAATTCTCTCTTCTCAACTCCATCTCTTAAAATTCCTAGTTCCTGTCAAGGCTCAGATAGGGGCTACCTCCTTCAACAAGCCTGTCCCCAAGCCCCAGCTATTAGTGCTTTGCCCAAAGCACTTTGTGTTTGAATTGTATTTTATGTTACTTACCTGTACATGTCATTTTTTCAAGTTGAATTTAAGCTATTTGAGATCCCAGTCTTTATCTTTTTTGAGAGCATTTGTCTTTATTTCTCCAGAACATCGTAGATGCTTAATAAATACTGGTTGAATCAAATTGATGTGAAGGAAGAAAAAATTCCTAACAATTCTAACTTTTTCAAAGTTGAACAAACAACAAGCATTTATTAAGGGGAGATGGAAAAACCTTTATTAAGGGCCTAGCATGTGCCAGGCTCTGTGCTAAGTACTTCACAAATATTATCCCACTTGATCCAAACAAGAGCCCTGGTGGTATTATGATTTCCATTTTACATTTAAGGAAACCGAGGCAGGCAGAGATGAAGTGACTTTCCCAGGGGCAAGCAGCTACCAAGAATATTAAGCTGGATCTGAACTTTGTTCTTTCTGTTGTCAAGTCCCCTTCCATCTCTGAAATGTTATGATTCTAGAAGTTCTTCCTATCTATGCTACAAGAATTCATGAGATAATTTTTAAATTGTTTTGCTTCAACATTCCTGTGGGAAAGGAGGAGTACAAAGGAGACAGAGAGGCAAATGGGAGCAGTTTCCTCTAATCTCCCTCCTCAGGTTCACATCCTGGGGAGGTCTAGGTCTGCTACAATTCTTATTGTGATTGTTTTCTTTCTTTTTTGTTTGTTGTCTTTTTTTTGGAGGGGGGAAGGCAGGGCAATTGGGGTTAAGTGACTTGCCCAAGGTCACACAGCTAGTAAGTGTCAAGTGTCTAAAGCCAGATTTGAACTCAGGTCCTCCTGACTCCAGGACTGGTGCTCTATTCACTGTGCCACCTAGCTGTCCCCTATTATGTTTTGCCTTGTCTTGTATTTGGGTTTGGTACTTTGTTTATCCCTACTACCACCTTCTCCCTCATTTTTGGATTTCTTTATTTACTTAGCACCTTGAAGAAGAGAGAATTAGGGTTTTCTCTTTTACTCTGTCCTGTTCCCTTGAAATTAGCAGGCACACTTCTCATTTCTTCACATTAACGTCTGCATCATATACATACATATATAAACATATGCATGCATGTACACACACATACACATGTATACATATGCCTATATACATATAGAAACATAGACATCTAAACATATTACACATGAATGCATATATACACACATATGCATATGTATATACACGTATACTTATATACATATGTGTACATATATGTGTATATGTGTGTGTATGCACACACACATTTTTAGCAGTTTTCACAAGTAAACCTATAGAGGTTTCAAATGCCAAAGGAAAGAGTACTAAACTTAGAGATATCTTAAACATTTCCCTTTATCTTCCCTGACACTGAACAAAGAAATCAGACCTTATTTTTTTCCTTCATCTCTCCATCTTCTTTCCCGTCACTCATTCTTCTAGACCGTATCTTCTGAGTAAGTTGCTGATTCATTTCTGGGTCAGATGCTGAACCAAATTCTCAGTTTTCAAACTGAGGAAACTTTAGCCTTTGAGAACTTCTGGATATCTAAATGCTTCCTATTTTACCTTTAACCTACAATTCCAATGTTTCTAGGAAATTTCTTTTAAACATTAAAAAATAAAAACATTTTACTGTTATTGATGCCTTTTTGTTTCAGAGTCGTAATTATTTCTGCATGTACCTTCCCCACCACCTAGTGCCCAAATTGAACTATTCTTCGTGGGAAAAAATCATTTTAAAAAACACAATGACTGTCTGAGAGTATATGTAACATCACGTATCTGTAGCCTCTGTGCCAAGAAGATAGAAGTATGTTTAATCATATGTGCTCTGGGACCCATATTAGGCATTACAATTATACAGAGTCTGGTTTTCTTTTTGTGTATATGATGTATCCATTTTGTACATTGTTCTCTTGGTTCTGCTTACTGCACCCTAAGTCAGTTCATAAGATCTTTCCCAATTTATTGGAATTTCTTTTATTTTGGCCAGTATATTATTATACAATATCTTATAGAATATTATTCCATCACATTTATGTGCCATTCTGTTCAACTGTTCTCCAGTCTATCAGTTCTTACTTTTTTTTTTCCTAGTTTGCTGCCGCAAAAAGTGTTGCTAAGAGTGTTTTGGTGTAGATGCAGACTTTCTGTTTTTAACTCTAGCTTCATGCTTGACAGTAAAATCTCTAAGCTAAAGAGTATGTCAGCAATTTAGGGATTTCATTTCATAAGAGTTTCCATTCTATTGTAAGTTTCTTGAGGACAAGATCTGTCTTTTTCCTTTTTTTTTGCATCCCTAGCACTTAGCACAGTGCCTGACACATAGTAGATGCTTAATAAATAAATGATTAATTGATAATAAGTTGGACCAATCATGGTTTTGCTAATGGTGTGATTGTCCTCCTACCACTGACTATTTCCTTCTTTTGTCATCTTTGCAGATTTAAGTGGGTGAAAGCTCAGTTTTGTTTTAATTTGTAATTCTCTCATTATTAATCATTTAAAGTACCTTTTCTCCACATTGTTTACTGTGCATAATTTTTCTTTTTAAAACTGTGTGTATATTATCTGGTCACTAATGTATTGGGAATGGCTTTTGGTCCTATACAAGATGTAAGGCAGCTAGGTGATGCAGTGGATAGAGCAATAGGTCTGGAATCAAGAAGACTTGAGCTCAAAACCAGCCCCAGATACTTATCAATTGTGAGACCCTGGTAAAATCATTTACTTTCTTAACTTTAACTGACTTTAACTTAACTCACTTTTCTTAACTTCAGAATGAGAATAATAATAGCACCTACTTCCCAGGGCTATAATGAGAATCAAATAAGGTAGTCTTTTTTAAGCACTTAGTCCAGTGCCTGGCACATAGTAAGTGCTTTTTAAATGATCGTTTCTCCCATTACTTTCATCATACATTTGTGTCAGTTCTCTTTGTGGTTTGGATATCAGACTTTGGTATAAAAGTGTAATCTTATAGACATAGAGAATGTTTGGTGACAGGTGAAAAAACTCCCTCTACCAAAAAGGATCTGCAATATTATAGTCTAAGAAAGATTTCTTGATTATTAATTAATTATTGATGGTATTGAGAGTCAGAAGACCTAGGTTTGAATCCTCTCTCTGCTGCTTAATACCTATGTGAATTGGACAAATCATTTAGCTTTGCTGGGTCTCAGGTTTTTCATCTATAAAATGGCAGCATAGAATTAGAAATCTCTAAATGAGACAGCTCTAAATCTTATGCCCTATGACCCATTCAGGTGACTCCTAAATCTTTATCTACAATTCTGATACTTTTCCAGTGTTACAGACACATAGCTACATACAGGATATCTCCACTATCTCATACTGAACAAATTCTGAATCAAGCCCTTTTTTTTCTCTAGACATTTTCTCCCTCCTTCTTCTATCCCCTGAATGTCTCCGGTCATGATTTTTACTGAACTCTATGCAAGCTCTCTATACCTAACAAGTGAATGGGCCTTTGTCCCTGGAGCCACCTTGAACTTGGATTTACTTGATTTTATCTTCCTTAGATCTAGGACTCCTAGACACTTCCAGGACATTTCCAGACAAGACATAATGCTTATCTATGAGGTCCAAGCAAAATTGGGCTCATAGAATCAAACATAACTGAAATGACTAGAAAATACTTTCTAGTTTATCTTCTGATTTAATTATTTCTATCATTCATTGTATCTTTCATATTCCTAAATTTCATGTTCCCTTTGACAGTTGTCTCCCCCTCACTACTCATTGTACAGCTCTCTAAGTATATCTCTCATCCATCCTCTCTTCTCTTTTTCTACCACCAGCCACCACCATTAGACAATCATTGTCACTACTAGTATGGCCTCTCCCAAAACTATTTCAGAATTGGTTTTTATTTATTTTATATAAATTCATAAATGTACACTTCATCTTTCTCAATAGAATGTGTAAGTTCCTTGAGGTTATAGGGACTGTTTCATTGTTGGTTTTGTATCCTCAGAACCTTACTCATTGTTTGGCACATAGAAATACTTAATGGCAGATTGGCTTATCAATCCCTCTCCCTTTGTTCACCCCATAGATGATTACAGATAATTTATTGATAAATACTCCTGCCCACATCTTTCACATCCTCCTTCACATTTCTACCAAGTTTGTATTCCTTATTATTTAAACCTATCCTAATTTCCTATTTTGATCATGTAATTGTCTATTATTGTTATGAACTTTGCAAATATCAAAAAACATAAGTGTTCCCATGTATCAAAAATGCACACATGCAAAGAATTGCATGGAAAACTATATCTATTTTCCATTATAGTTGAAACCCCTTTGTCTGCTGACCAGTTACCTCCACATTTTTCCAAGCCTATTTCATATTACTTCTTTTTTGCCACAAACCATGAATCCAGTTTGTTTGTTTTTTCCACTTGGGAAGATCAAAAAGAACAAGTATGCACAGAAAATACAGCCTGAAAATACTTGAATCTCTCTACCTGACTCTGAACTGCCTTTCAGCCTCCTGCCTGATGGAAACAACTTGGTACAGGGAAGTGAGAATCATGTTTCAAGTCATAGAGCCCCGGCTCCAAATTGGGCTCTGTTCTTTAGTACCCATGTGACTCTGGGCTATATTGTCTTCTGCCCTTCCCATTCTTAACATGCCCTAGGCTTTCCTACCTCCATGCCTTTACTCCTTGATCATTATTTCTGATGCCTACAGTGCTTTCTCCTTCCCTTACACTCCTTCTACTTGTTACATTCCTATTCATCCTTTAAAATTCAGCTAAGACTCAGAAATCAAAGGTTGACAGGATGGGTAAAAAATGAATTGGAAATTATAGAATTTCAGAATTAGAAAGGAACTCTAGTCCAACATATTCCTGAAAAAAAAATTATAATTCTTTCATGGAGTGGTGGACAACCAGGTGGGACAGTGAATAGGACCTGTAGTCATGAAGAACTGCAACCAAATCCTGCTACAGAAATTTACAACCTGTGTGAGTCCGGGAAGGTTATTTCAACACTTGGCCTCAGTTTCCTTCTTTGTAAAATGAAGGGGTTAGAGTTAATTTCCTGTAAGTTTCTTTCCAGTTCTAACTCTATGTTCACATGGCATTTCTAAGAAGTGGTCATCCAGGCTTTGCTTGAATCAATCAATAATCATTTAGTGTTTATTGGGTGCTGTATCCAGGGTCATCTCCAGTCATTCTGATCTATATCTTGCCACTGAACTTGACTCCATAGAAGAGAGTGAGGCTAGTGACTTTGCACAGCCCTTCACTTAAATCCAATTCACTTGCAAGTCATGGAATCAATCACCTCCCCATTGGCATGTTCCTCTTTGAGAATGAAGGACAAACAAGATACTATATAATGCCCTTCAATGAGAGGAAGTCCAATGTACCCTAAGGCAGCCCATTTGACTTTGGGGTAGCTCCAGTGTTAGGGAGTTTGTTAGTTAGTTTGTTCATTTTCTTGGAATCAAGCCTATACTGGCTTCTTTGCAAGATCTACTTAATGTTCATTGTTCTCTTCTAGGAACAAACTCAAGTCTAATCCCTTTTACAAAAGGCAATGCTTCAGCTACTTGAGTACACATCACTATCACTCTCCCTTTTTCCATCCTCTCTTGTTCAGTTTCCCAGTTCCTTAAACTGATCTTCTAATGGTATGGACTCAGATATTTTCACTATCTTGATTTCCTCGCTCTGCATTCTATTTTCCCCATTTAGATCTCACATAACATTTTGTTCTGAAATTCTGTAATTCACTTAGTATTCTTTTTATCATATTTACCTTTGTATGCCCCTTATATGCCACTCCTACCTGCACCATATTGGAAAAGTCAGTTTCCTCAAAAGAAAAAAAAGAGTGAAAATGAATGTTTGTTTAGGTGACCTCTAAGTCCAATATTTCTCTTATAAGAGAGAATGCTAACCTTTGCAGTGCATTCAAATCTTAGCAGTGTTCTGAACACAGGCAATTAATAAATGTCGGTTGCTTCAAATTCAATCCTATATTATTTAGCCAAGTGGAGTAGAGCCAAAGGAAAATCAACATGGTTCACAATATAAAATGCATTCAATTACTTTACTTAATTATTTTAATTTCAAAACTTCCATGCCAGCTTGATGTGGTACAAACAAAGTAGAGAGTTGGCAACTGTCTGGTGATTGTGCACAGAGCTGACAAAGAGCCTGGATAATGTAGGCAAAAAAAAAAAAAAAATCTAAACAAAAACAAAATGCCTTTTTTCTCCAACCTGGATAAATTTTAGACAAAGCTTAATTTGGGGGCTTGAATTATACAGATAAATGACAATCTAAGGGACCATGAGCATTGTTGGCTTTAAGGATTACTTTATTCCAATTTGTGAAAATCAGTTCTCTGATGTTGTTTGCCGAGCCCTAGGTTTGAACCAGGAAGTATTGGCCTATCTGGAGCTGTGCATCTGCCACCTAAAATACAGTCCTGTTCATTTGTCTCTTGGAAAGGCCTGGCAAAGAAAAGAGAACCAGAGTAGATGATTTGGATGCTGCAGTCTACACCTGTTTGCAGCTGAAACCCACTGAGCAAATGCCTGTTTTCAGAACTAATGGAGAAAGTTAAGCTCAGTGACAGAAGAAACAGAGGTCATGCCCTGCCAAGAGATGGCCGCTGGGGTATAGCTTTTGTGGAGATGCCAGGTCAGTGGAAGGAGCATCCAACGGATACTAATGCTACTAGAAACTTCAAGCCAAAATTCCATCAGTGTCCAGATACACAATCTGTTTCTTGGCCAGTAACACCAGTGTCATTGCTAATAAGATTGGTCTTAGAGACATTGTCCAAGATATCATACATAGAAAAGGCCATCACATCCAGACACAACCACAATAGAGGCTGAGGAAAGAGCCACTTCAGAAGCACACAAAACACATTAGTTTTCAACAGAATTGCTGACAAAACTCACTCAAAAAATGTGTTTCATTAAAGATCTCATTTGACAACTCTCCTCTTTCCTTAGTTACAAGTTGATGGAGAATAATCGCATTCTGTTTTTTCTTCCTTTTCATATGATTTTAAGATTTTCTTCACTTCTTCATTTACCTGCATATTTCACACTATTTCAACCATCATCCAATCCATATCACCACGTACAACCAGTTCTACTTTTAGAATTGGATTGGCCAGCTACCTGCCACTAGTATCCGCTGCTTATTGCAAAATTCACTCAGTTCTGACTCAGAGAAGGGAAGATCAGTCTAGATAATAACTGGTTGTAAAGAAATCATTCAAAAGGAAAGGACCCACGTGTGCAAAAATATTTATTGCAGCTCTCTTTGTGGTGGCAAAGAATTGTTAATTGAAGGGGATGTATATCAGTTGGGGAATGGCTGAACAAGTTGGGGTATGTGAATGTAACATGACTGATGTGGAAATATGCTTAATGTGATTGCTCATGTATAGCTTATATCAGATTGCTTGGAGAAAAAAAATTTGAAACTCAAAATCTTATGAAAGTGAATGTCAAAAACTATCTTTACATGCAGTTGGGGAAAAAAATGCCATTAAGTTGGGGGGAAAGATAATAGCTGGTTGTGTTGGTGACTTTGTTCATTATTGTGTTAAGAAACTCTATTTTATCACTTCTCATTAAACATAATTTTTCAAATATTTAAATGAATCTGTAATTTTACTGACTTGAGCATTCCCCATTTCTGGATCATATGACCAAACAATATGGACTAGACATTGTTAATGGACTTGATAACCCTTTTTAATAAAAAGATGAATTTTTTTTTGGTAATTTTTTTGTAAAATTTTTAAAATTTTAAAAATTTTGTAATTTTTTGTAATCAGAACAATTACAGTTGAATCTTTAGGACAAGAAAGCAAGAAGCCAAAATAACAATTTTATGAACTGATAGTGGAGAACACCAATCCATAATACCTTTGTTCAGTATCCCTCCCTTGCTACATCCCATGCAAGGTGCAAAAATTGATACATAAGCATGGTTTTTGTGACCCACTTAGGGATTACCTCCTACTACAAAGAATTCTGATGCTCCCTACCCTTGCCATTTCCCAGCTTTCAATAAGCAATGGGAATCAAATCTTCCTAGCCAAGTGAACAACAGAAAGAAGTATGGGAAGGAGTACTGTACTTATCTCTACCTGTGGTGACTTGGGAAAATATAAAATTGCAGAAAGTCTGCTAAGAACGCATATTCAGCATCCTCCAACCATGCAAAAAGTGGGCAGGCCCTAATTTAGCTTAGTCATAGGACTAAGTGACACTGCACACTAAAGAAGGACAGTTGTATGTATGGCTTTTGTTGTTATTGTTCAGTGATTCAGTCATGTCTGACTCTACATGACCCCATACATTTTGTGCATAGGGTTTTCTTGGTAAAGGTGCTGGAGTGATTTGCCATTTCTTTCTCCAATGTGTCACCATTTTACAGATGAGAAACTGAAGCAAATAGAAATTAATGAACTAGCCCAGAGTCATACAGCTAGTAAGTATCTGAGGCCTGATTCGAGCTCAGATCTTCCCGATTCAGGTCTGGTGCTCTATCTGTTGCACCACATGCCTCATGTGACTAAATCTTATGCCCCCATATCCCTTGTAGCAAAGTTTAAAATCAACGAAAAGGAATTTCCCTATTGTGGGACAATGATAAGATAGTTTTATTGTGCAGCCCCATAGTTAAACCCACCATGAGAGGGGTAGGAGTCAGAAAGTTAACAGTGGAATATAAGGAAAAAGGGCTAAAAGCATATTTCAAGAGGAAGAAATTCAATTAAAAGCCTAGAGCAAAAGTAGATGAATCAACAGAGGAATTAAAAGTAGAATGGAAGATGAACACCAAAGCATCCAAGATACTGAAGAGTAGAATGATACTACATACAGAGAGAGCATTTTGCTACGAAGCAACGCTTCTACTCTCTACCCCATCCATTAACAGATACTTCTAGAATGACACACAACAGAAAAAAAGGAGTGAGGAAACAAGATCCACAAAAGCAGTAACATAGAAATTGGCTAGAAAGGGGAGCTCAAGGAGTAATAAAGGAGGAATAAATAAATATATAGACCACAAATCAAATAAGAAAAGTTAAAAATAAGCAGAATGCAAAGAGAATTAATGAAGAGAACAAGGTAAAGGAATCCTTCTTAGGAAAAAAGGGAGGGGGAGAACCTAACAAAAGAAATAATTTGGATGGAAGGAATGAAGGAGAAATTTTTTAATTAACCACTTAAATAAGAGAAGGGGGAAAAGAACTGGAAAGGGGGGATTAGATAACTAAATAAAAGAAAAAATTAACAAGTTAAATAATACTCCAAAAGTAGGGAAAAGGTTGGGAAATAGTTGACATGTGGGGAGGACAGGAGCAGAGATGATGGGGGAGGAAGATAGCTTGTAGGAATTGGTTTACTAAAGTAAATTGAGTAAAACCATTTATAACTACAAAACAAAAAAAAAACTGAAATAAAAAGAGAAAGGGAATATCCTAATTCCAGTTTGGTCATTTCTTCCAATGACACAGATCAGCTATCAAACCTATCTTCACTTGCTCATTTTACACCACTCTTGTCCATGTCTTTCCATAAGTTTTATGCAGGGGTCTAAGTCACCCTCTCAAAGGGACCAGTGGAATACTCTTAGCCACCTATCATTCTTCCCTCATCTTCAACATATGACGAACCCATCTTCTCTTCCTATCATATAATTCCTTGATGACTTCTTTTATTCCTATTCTTCCAAGTTCTTCCTTGGTTATAGGTTTGTCTGCTCATATCCACCATATACCTCCCAATAGTCTTCTTTGTAATACTTATTTTAAATTCCTCTCTGTAGTCTGTGTTTTGCTTCCATAAAGCAAGACCAGTAGAACATTGATATGAAAATCTAAAATGGTCAGTGGACCTAAACTCACTTGCCCATGCTGTAAACTACTTTAATCAAGATATCAGAGTGATTTATTTCAAAGTACCAGAATATCATTGGCTATAGAAGTTATCCTAGTTATATATTGTATTTGCATTATTTGTAACAATGATCCTACCTGGTCTAGCCTCCATTCAATTGAAAAAATAATAACCTTAATACACAGTTCCCTGCTCACAATATTTCACTGACTTCTTACTGCTACTAAGATAAAATACGAACTCCTAAGACTGGCATTTAAGGCTTTCTATACTTTGACTCCAATACACTTTCTCAGTCTTATTCACATTATTCCCCATCATGAATTCTTATGTTCCTGCCAAATTGGACTACTAGTTGCTCCCTGAACCTGACATCTCGTCTACTGCCACAATAAATTTTCTCTACTCTTTCCCCAAGCCTTGAATGTATTCTCTCCCCAGCTAAATTTATCAGAATCTTTCTATGCATTCAAAGTCATCGAGGCACCATACCATCTATATGACTTTTCTTAATTCTCACTACCCCATCATCCTAGTCAATAGTGTTCTCTCCTTTTTACTGGGCTAGATCTTTCTTTTCTCCCCTACATTATATATACTACATGATAGTCTAATAATCTGTGTACATGTTAAATATACTACCCACTGCTATCCCCTGCAAAATATAAGCTCATTGAGGACAGGAAATGTTGGATGCAATTCCTTGACAGTAAGAACTATTTTATTTTCATCTTTACATTCATTCATAATTCCTGGAAGGGAGCCTTGTACAAAGCAGCTACTTCACAAATGCTAGAAGAATTTAATTTAATGGAAATGTTATTTCTGAAGTGCATTCTCTAGACAAATATGGATTAAGTACCTACTGTGTGTTTAATGCTATACTTAAGTAGATGTCAACATCACTCTCTTACAACTGGGTTTGCAATATTGATTTGTTTAAAAAGCCTCATATTTATAGATAATGTAAAGGCACACTGCTGTCCAATAGTCACTTTAAATTATCATAACTATGAATTATTGAAGTATGACTTAATAAGGTTATTTATTTTACTAATAGCTAATAGTAATTGATCAGGCTCTTTTTTCGTCATAAATAATTACCCTTTTGTGTGTATGCAAAAAGTCATTATTTAATATTAACTCTTCAAGCTCATCTACCTCTCATTTCTTCTAGACTTTGATTGCAGATCTCCTATCCCAGTGTCCTTTGGGATTTTTAGGAGGTCAAACTCCTTTAGGATTTTTAGGAGGTGTTTTTAAAAGTTACCAGGTCTCTCTTCCATTGAAGATTATTTCTAGTGTCATCTCCAGATGTCAATCCCTGACCTACCTTCTACTTCCTATTTTGGTTAGGCACAATAGAAGATACTATTTAAAAAAAAAATACATTCTAAGATCTGAGATTTCACTCAGCTTTGTTGAATGTTTAACCATTGTATTATTATAGCATTTTCCATTCTTGGACTGAGCCATTGTTTCTTAATATCACCAAATTAACGAAGAAGGAGAAAGCTTGAAAGTTTCAAAGGCATTACAGCAGGCTTATACATTTAGGCAGGAAGGTAGCATGGTATACAACACATAGAACAAGCAGTTCAAATCCCGCCTCCAACACATACTTTCTATCTGCTATGCTATGGGCAAGTCACTTAACATCTCTCAGAGTAAATTCATCTGTTAAATGGTGATAATACTAGCATCTAACTCCCAGAGTTTTTGTTAGGATTAAAATAAAATGATGAACGTAAAATGTTTGGCAAATCTTGAAGTAATGCATACATTGCTAACTGCCATTATCAACATCATCTCATATAGGAATAATTAAGAGAAAATTGGTTAAGTAAGATCAGGTCAAATGATGGTAATTTATGAAGGTTTAAGTAAGGAGATTAGATATTTTGTAGAAGAATGTTAAAGATGGGTCATTTTATGAACACAGAGTTTTGTATAAAATAAACATTTAATAAATATCAGAAATTGAATTGAGGAAGCACCATAAATGTGTCTTCTGAAAGTGGTATGACTGGAAGAACAAGGTGCTGAGCATATATAAGAACAAGGCTAACTGACGGACAGCCTGTGCTGCACTAATGACCACACAATGTGAAGAGAACTAGGGAAAAGCCACCACCATGTTGGGTGGACCTCCATGTCAATGAATTTATTGGTATACATGGACAGGAGTGCCAGGTATACAAGGAAAAGCAAGAACAAGAACAAGAACAAAAAGAAGAAAGAGGAGGAGGAATGATAATGGTAAGCACTTATTTAAAGCTTTAAGGTTCATATTTAGGAAATATTATCTCTTTTAATCCTAACAACAATCCTGAGAGATAGATGTTGCTATTATCCCAATTTTAAAGATGAGGAAATTGATATAGAAAAATTAAACAACTTCCTCAGAATCACATAACTAGTAAATTTATACTAGTAAGTTTTAATTCAAGTCTACCTGACTTCGTGCCCAGTGCTCTGTAAGATCACGGATCCATCAGGGTACATAATTAGGTTTTATTAACTGAATGAGGACAGATGAATTGAAATGGAAATCTATTTAAGAGACTGAGTGAGCAAAATCTGAAAGGATATATACTTGAACCAGATGGGTGATAGTGAAGATAGAGAAGAAGAAATGAATTTTAAAAATTAAAGAAACCAGATGATATCTGATAAGATAGAGGGAAAAAATGGAAATTGAGTAATCAGAAATGACTCCAAAGTTTAGATCCTTGGCAACCAAGAGAATGGTGGCACCATTGTCAAAAAGGGAAGTTATAAGGAAAAAAATCAGGAGATTGACAGTTAGTCTACTGAGAGATGGAGACATAATGAGTTCAATTATAAACATTGAATTTAAGATGATGATTGAACATCCAAGTGCACATGTTTTGTAGGCTACTTCACAAAGGTACTTTGGAAAACAGAGGTCATTATTCAGTTGAAACTGAGAGACTGAATGAACTTTCAAATAATGTATTCAAGAAATATTTCAGATGCCCAACAACCTAGTTTTAGAGACACTTATACTTAAGGGTCACATGGATCAAAAGTCCAGTAAAGGAAAGAAAGAAAAGGAGTCAGAGAAGTAAAAAGAGGACCAAGATAGTATATTGATCTAAAAAGGGAAGAAGAAGATAGTTTTGAGAAGAAATACTTTGTCAGCAATGCCAGAGAGGTCAATGGGAATAGAGACTGAGAAAAGACCATTGTGATTGATTGAAAGTAGGTAACTGCTAATGATAGAAGTTCTAGAGTGCAGAGCTAGGAGACATAAGCCTAAATACCTGGGAATAAGGAGAAAAGAGATGGCAAGGCCATGGGTATAGTGGCAAAAACTATCACCTGGAGTTCTTCAAGGTAAAAATGCAAACAAAAGATGAGGTTAACTGTCATAGAAACCTCTGCACATGCACAGGATGACCAACTGATCTGATTTTTGCCTGTCACACTGCCAATGGAGTAATCCATCACTCAGATAATGGGAAAGAATGACAGAAAATCATTATTAGCAAAAAGCTTGTTGACTTCAATAAAATGACACAGTTCATTTCTGGAAGTGGCTGGGTGCCATTTACAGAAATATCATAACAGAAAAGGAAGTATCATAGGTTTAAAGTTGGAAGAAATCTTAGAAGCCATCAAATCTAACCCCCTTATTTTACAGATGAGGAATCTGAGGCCAGAAGACTTTAAGTGATTTGCCCAAGATGACACAGCTGTTATTAGTAGCTATCTGAGAAAGGATGCCACCTTAGGACTCCATGACTCCAGGTCTAGCACCTTCCACACTGTGCTACATCTCTAGATATGAATATATGCTTACTCTCTCACCCCAGACTAAGTCTTCTTTCTGCTCTACTACTTTGGCTTCCATAATGCATGCTTTCCTAAGACATATGGAAAATAAAATGTTGGTATCCTCAACAAGAATTCTGACCATATGCTATCCCAAGGGAATTGCAGCTTTGTTTGACTTTTATGACAAACACAGAATAGCAAAGCCTTTTTTTGCTCTTGCTGCCGAGGCCCCAGGTCATTGGTGCATGAACTAGGACTAAAAATATTAAACTGATGCTTAATTTTGACAAATTCTCTCCTGCCCCTATTCAAATGTCTCAGAGTAAAGTGTCCATGCTAATGAAAAGTCACAACACAGATCTTGGGTATATAAGTTGGAGGTACAGATGGAAACTCAGCAGCAAGGCAATTTCCTGTAATTAGCAGTACCTTTCCTATAAATTTAAGATTGCAATAACTCCACATGATTAGTGGCACTGACCAGGGTGATCTGAGCAGATCTGCTTGAAGCAAGATTCTCTCACCCCTCAGGTTCTTATAGGAAATGTATTCCTCCCTTCTAATATTAATTTAAATATATAACTGATGAAATTCAATTACATGTAGGAAAGTCTTGAGGAATAAAAGCAAAAACTCCAGAAAAACTAGTCAGGGACCTGTCTGTAGGTAAGATTGTGTCTTGTAGGGAAAAGATTTTACTGGCATCTGAGGCAGCCCAGCTAGGCAGTCTAACTAAAAAGATAAGTTCAAGGGTCATTGTTTCATTTCAAGAATGGAACCAAATCCAATGCTGAGGCAGGTGGGAGGCGGGGAATCACACGACAGCATCATTCTTCAAAATGTGAAGGGGGGCAGCCAGGTGACAAGAGACAGAGCAGTCCAACAACAGAGGCCATGTGTGACAGAGAGGAAAGGTGTCCTCTCATCACCCCTAGCAACTTACATATTTGCCTGCAAGTTGCCAGTTGTCAGTTGCCGGGAGGAATCAGGTATGGCTTAGGACACCATGAAAGGTTTCCACAGTCATGTTAAAGAATGCCTTTTCCTTGAAGTGTTCCATGTCAGGCATCTGTAAGCTGGCATCTAATCACATATTGGAGTCCTAGGTTTTTCAAATATTCATCAGGGTATCATATTCTCTTTCATGGAATCCCAGTGAAAGAGAGAGATCATTCTTTTTTTTTTTTTTTTGGCAGCTGCAAATGTTCATTCATAAGCAAAGAAAAGGTCATCACAGGATAATAGGATTTTGATCAGGAAAAGGATCTTAGGGATCATAGAATCAGAGATTTGGAGCTGGAAGGGCCTTTGAGGACCTTGAGTCCAATGCCTTCAGTTTACAAATGAGGAAACTGAGCCACAAAGAATTTAAGTTATTTAACTAGAGTCAAAGTAGCTAAACTGATTTGAGCTTTGGCCTTCCTGATTCCAAGGCCAGCATTGTAATCATTATGCCATGCTGTCTGGTAATAGTCCAACTCCTTCATTTTACATACAGAAGAAGAAAAAGATTTAAGGAAAATTGTTATCAATGATAAAAGTTGATCAACAAAGGCCTATAGAATGGATTGTAGTTCTACCACCCCCATGCTTTCTTGCTCCTAGGTCTTAGTTCAGGGCAACGCCTATTCCAGGAACATCCTTCATTCCCCTTTATGACCATGATGTGTCATTTAGGTCCAGTTTCAGACGCTGTCTTCTCATGAAAACATTGGGGGAAGGAACTAATTTATTTTTGTCTTTCTATCTCTAACACCTACCATAGAGCCTAACAGATAGTGGGAGCTTGATCAGCACTTGTTTGCTGATGGATTGATCAGTAACAGCCTTTCTTAATCACATTTCGTTCAAATAGCAGTCGATGCGATCCCTTTCAAATGTACTTGTGGCACACTAGAGAGAGTACTAGGCTTGGAATCAGGAAAATCTGAATTCAAATCCAGCCTCATATGCTTCCTAGCTGTGTGACCCTAGGCAAGTCATTTAACCCTGTTTTCCTCAGTTTGCTCATCTGAAAAATGAGTTGGAGAAGAAAATGGCAAATAACTCCAGTATCTTTGCAAGGAAATTCCCAAAAGGGGTCATAAAACGTTGAACATGACTGAACAACAAAGGCCATATTACATAATATTACATAATATTACATAATTACATAATATTACATAATATTATTACATAATTATTACATAATATTCTTCCCACATAGTATATCTTCCTTCTCAGCTGCAAATTTCACAAGGGCAAAGGCAATGTCCTATCTCAATTTCGTATCTCTTCAATGTCTAACCCAGTTTTCTAAACCTCATTGATATTAAGATATCTTATTATTAATTTATTAAATATTAAGATATTTATTGAATTAAAATAAATCAATTCCCATTGTTTCTCTACTTATCAGTAGAGCATAAACTCTTTAAGAGATGGGGCTGTTTTGATTTTGCATCCTCTTAATCTAGAAAAGTACCTGGTATACAGTAGGTGCTTAAGACATGCTGCTTATTGGATTGAGTTGAAATCCCTAACATAGGAGTCAATTAAAAAGAAAGGAAATAAAACAAGGTTGGTTGATTGTTTCTTATGCCTTCCATTCTTCTGTACACAGTAAAGCTTGGAGAGTGTTGGCTATTATGCAGCCTCAGTTAATTTGAATAAATATGTCCAGTTGCCTCCAAAGACTTATGAGTCTCAAGAGACAATTGCAAATAAATTGAGGTATTTTGTCAACCATCAACACCTGTGGTAAGCATTAATATGAATGAGAAAGACATTAACAATGTCACTGGGACAAAGGTGACATTAAACTGTGTTAATCAACATATCTCAGCTTGGTGTTAATAAAAGAGTACAATGCAGAGATTATCAAGGTTAGGTGTATTGCTTACTTCTTGGTGGATATTTATGTTAAGCCAGAGGTTGATGGGCAGTACAGGGGGACTTTAGAGTAAAGGCACTCAGGTCATCTAAATTTATGTTGGAAGGTCACAACAATGAAACTCTGATATATTCCGTCTGAGATCATAGCAAAAAAAGTTTCCCCTTGCCTCTCATCCTTTCCACCCTGAGAAAGACCCAGCAGCAGCATCTACTGGGAGCTACTGAGAACTGCAAGAAGAGTGCCATTAGGGAGCAAAGACCAATGCCAACCAAGAGATGCTACAAAGAGCAGCAAAGGCTAAAAATGGAAATGGTTATGAAGTAAGTATAAGAGGAGTTGTAATACCTGCCTAAAGTCCTGTCTATTGCATGATTGTAAATTACTCAGGCACTACAAGTCTTTGCTTAAGAGTTTCACATAGGCTGATGTCAATTCCCCATGAGTTCTAATGAGTTTCATTTCCTTTCTTTGATCTGCATATATACTCTTCTCCTTTTTAGCTCCTGAACCACATACTTAAAAGGAAAGTTGGTAACACGTCATATAGCAAAATTCTATGATTTTTAAGAGTAATGGCAATGATCCAGGGAGGTAAGAAATCTCTCCAAATGTGCCCCAACCCACTATATCTTGTGAGAACTTCTGACACAAGAGTTTCTGATAGACACATTTAGTTCAGTTCTCCTATGGAACCATGAAAGAAGCAATATCCTTCTATTGGGGGAAAAAGGAAGGAAATGGGGCTAGTTTCAGTCTTTCAGGTATAGCTTGGGAAGAGGATATAATAGGTTGCTTCTCCATCACATTTCTATGTTCAATTAAAAAAAAAAAAAAAGGAAAGAGACATTTTGAAGAAATGTGGGCCAATAATGACACTAGTTTGGATGAATAATTAAATGGGATCGTGATAGAGGAGAAAGGGCTAAGTGTACGGACCTGAAGTGTCCCTATAAAGAAAGTCTCTGAGCATGGAGAACATCACATAATACCACTCACTTGTCACAGAGGGACAAAATCAAAGCCAAATACCCTTCCTGAGCTTTAGGGGATCTTCTGACTTCTTACCGAGGGCAATTTTTACTATTCATACCGCCACTCTCTTTTCTTGTGGTGTTGTGTCTGTAGGCTGTACCTGTCACCCACTGAGCCCTGACTCTGATGATCATCATCTCTCACCTTTACGTGTTGTCACTGTCCTATTATAACATCCTCTTAACCGACTTCCTCCAGTCTTTGCTCTCCTCTAATCCATCCTCTTCTCTACTGCCAGATTCATTTTCCTAATGCATACTTCTTAAGCTAAAATTTTCTTGCTCAAAAATTTTCAACTAGATTTCATCTGTCACCCATTAACCCCCCAAAGAACTTTGGTCATAACTTTCTTATGACATATCTCATTCTGCCTTGGATTTAATTATTTGTATATTTTTATGTGTTTCTATGTATATATATATATATATATATATA